>JAECUM010009011.1:0-118494 GCA_016617855.1 Megalonaias nervosa
CCATCAAGTGGATATGTGTATCGATAATGTATCATATCCTAAATTGTGTATCACGATACATATGGATTTGCGGCACAGGTGTACTGATGCACCCTATGTTTTCATAGACTTTATTTACATTGCAACTCGGCCGACTACCACAGACCTTGAATGTTTTAATTGCCAGATACATTGTTTTTAAATGGATATTCATTGCCATATGTGTTTATTGCATTAAGCGAATTCGACTATTGATAGCGCCAACATCATTAAAGAAAAAGTTGTATGCATCTTTTGTCGGTTTTTTTTTTTCAGATGAAAAAGCGTTCCTAAGGGCGCGCACATGGTCAAAATTTGAGGACATAGCAGACAAAATTGAGGGATGCCCAAAATCACGCGCTCAAAGTGCAACGCTGCATAAATCATGTAATATTTTTTAATCTGCTATAAAGGAATATGCGAAAGAAATTGCAACAAGAATTATAGGAATGTTGAGGGCACCGGAAGCCAATATGTCACAAATTCCCTAAAGTAAGTGTTTCACGATTTAAAAATGTAAATTCAAGGGATGCGTGTCCCGACATTTTTTTTTTTTTTTTTTTTTTTTTGCTGCAATTGACTCGTCGCCGAATCCCTCAAATTCATCCTCGCTGTCTGTCTCTCGCACAAATCTGCTGCAGCAGGTCATCGTTATTTTCATCGTACAAATTATAAAAAATATGCCCATATTCCAAATCTGATCAAAACTGGATAAGAAATAGGGTCTTGCTGATTGACGGCCATAAGAAAAACTGACTCTGCAAGTAAGCTAAGATTGCTTAATCTTATTTATGTCGTGAAAGCGAAATATCAAGCTAGCTGTTCTTCTTTCTACTTTTGTTTGTGCTGTTTTGGGAAACATTGCTCAGAGTTTAAGAAATATAACAAGTACATAGCCACGGCATCTACTGTTTCCGTTATCCAACATTATGAAAGAGCATGAAAATATTTCTGGTGATCGGGAAATCAGACAACGGGAAAGTTTTCTTTATGTATGGAAGCAGTTTAAGAGTCATGTAGTGGTCTCAGATAAGGTATATTATAACGTGTTTCCCCACTGCTGGGATTTCCCACGGAACTGTGTTTGAACCCTTTTTATTGCTTGCACGCATACATAATATGGCAGACAATTTAAAGTCAATTACTCTTTTATTATCTGAAGATTGCCCTTTAATGGCTTGGGTGTATAGGGGTTAAACTACATATAATGCAGACAATTCTAATAGCGTGATCACTGAGTTACAAACATCATAACAAAACCAGTCGTCATCACGATCAGCATGATCTTTAGGGAATATTCCCTTCCCCAATGCATCCCGTCCATCATCAGGAGTCGCTTTTTAAAATTTCCTTTATTTTTATTGTCATTATTTTATTAATTTCTTTATTTATTTTTGCATTATGTTTTGCTATTCACGCCATTTAATTATTGTATAACACACTACTTTGTCGACGCTTGTGGAATTTGTTGCCTTTGACTCTTAACTTGTGGCGTGTAAAGGATAAGACTGTGCCGAGTTCTTCATTGGCTTGCATATCTAAAAAAAAGACACAAAGACAAACGATTACACGAGTTCAATAATAGCAGACATCTGGCTAATAGCCAAATGTCAAGAAATCTGGGGCAGCATGATACTTTCTACGGAGAGATTTCCCCCAATGCTGTTGTTTCCATTTTCTATTAAATAGTTGTGTAAAGGTTTCTCTATTTTAATGTTCTCATCCGAATATTTAGACACATCAGCATCAGTATTTAATGGTCTTTATACCATGATGTTTCATGTCAAAGTTGGTCAAATTCTGTTCAGCATCTTTTTAAAAATAAATGTTACACTGCTTTTACAAACGGGGAGCACATATAATGGTGGAATGACATCTTTTGTATAAATCTGAAGATCAGCCTTCTCAGAAGCCGAAAATAGCATTGTTGATGGATGGACAACGCATAAAAGAAAACGCATATTCACTTTGTCAAAGTAAATTAAATATATCCGTTTAAGAACACTTTTTGGTCAATTATTTTTCTATTGTGTACAAGTGAAGTTCAAGTGATGATTTATGTCTGCATTCCAAATTTTTGAGAAAGAAAAGCAATTATGAGCTTTTCCATACAAAGAATTGTGTCTATGAAAAGCCTTCTGATCAGAAGAGAAATCTCCTATTTGACCTTAAATGAATATAACATGGCATCTCAGCAATAACAGTAACAGAAAAAAGAATCCGAACAAGAGGCGCATGTGGTCATCATCGCTTATCTGGCCTATGAATCATAACTTGGAAACCACAGAGATCCTAGGTCTTAAATGCACACAAGGCTGTCCAGTGTGACTCATGTAACCTTTGAATCCAAAACGACTGCTAATTCATTGGTAATTTAAATATACAGAGATTAAAACTACTTCTTGTATCTGAATATGTCCTAAATGTGACACTCTAAATTTCTTGAACTCCTTTTTGAAAACAACACACCCATTCAAACAAAAAATATTTTTAGTTAAATATACCTTAAGTAGGGAAAGAAGTGGCAACACCTATTGTTATGTATATCTATATTGTGTCTTTACTTTTGATGCATGACTGTAGATTGCAGTGATGAATAAATAGGTGTTGGGAAGTTTTAAAATCAATCTTAATAATGAACCTGTTTACAATTTTGATGTAATGTCCAGTGGATGATTGAGTCATGTTCTGTTGCGACGTGGGAATGTATTGTGATATGTCACAAGGAGGTATTGCGACATAGATCGAGGAGGAAAAATATTGCGATTTTGAGCTTTATAGGATAAGGACGAAGAAGTGGACAATCAATTCAGTCAATTTCCTACGTTCTTGTTTAAATATCAGTCTGCAGATGTATTTAATGGTGTAGTTTTATATAATTTGAGAGGAATCATTTGTTTGGGTTATTCATTGCAGCAACAAAGTGTTCATTGACTTTTCGACTAAAGTATTATTCTGGGATTATTGTGAATTTAATCAAAGGAGTTCTGAACAATGCCATTGTGATACATCAAGATTTGGCACTTCAGCACATTCAAGACCTGGAATTCATTCGGAACACTATTCTTTTGGATTTTATTATATAATTGTCAGGATTATTTTCGATTTAATTCATAATAGTATAAGTTCTTCTTACATTTTTATTTTAATAACTTAGAGAATTAGATTATTTCTTAAGTTTTACAAAACTTGTTGGTTTTGCTTCTTCTGTTACTTAGTTTAAGACCACTGAGTAGTAACAATATACAAACCAAACAAATCAATAGCAATAAACTGGATAAGAAATCTGACGTTTATATCAATGAATATAAATAGCATTAGGAGTAAACTGTTGGAGTCACTTTCTTACATAGTGGAGGTCGGAGGGGTATTATTACTGGTATATAAAGATCTTACACAAATGCCGCTGGTTGAATTGTACAATAGATCAGAATCTGAGTGGGATAAAGTCGTAGTAAATGGACAATTCCACTAAATAGGTAGTTGGTATAGAGGGCTAAGCTGTCACTGCATGATACTCTCTTGCTGTAAGAGCAACTTGAAAAAATAAAATCTGATAAGAACGGAAATAAAGCCCACATACGTGTTATGGGTGATTTTAATTACACCAACGCTAACTGGACAAACAGAACATTGTTACTTCCCAATTAGGAATTAAAAGGCAAATTTTATGAAAATGTTAAAGGTATTTCTTATATTGCTGCAGAAGGCTGTGAAAAGCACCGATGAACTACTGTCTTTTCACTGTTGTTGTATGGATATACTGATTTCCAATAAAATCTTTCTATCATCTATTGTCATCTGAATATAAAGCTTCATACCAAATTTGGTTTCAGTTCATTAAGTCCTTCAGTAGTTCTTTGGTCAAGTCAAACTCTGGCCAAAACTGTTAAATGTTGCTGGAAAGTGTAACAATCAAACTCTTTTTATGCCAGGCCTCACACCAAATTTGATTCCAATCTTTCATGTCCTTCAAACGTTACTAACGCAGAAATGGAATGGCAAAGTTTGAAGTCAAACAAAAGCCACAATTCTCTAAAGAATTGCCAGAAGACAGCAAAAATCAAATTCACCAAAGTTTTTAACATTAAGCCTCATACCAAATTTGAACATAGCTCATTATGTCCTTCAAAAGTTATTGAGCAGAAATGAGATGGAAGGGCAAATTTTCAAGTCCAACAGAGGACATAAAACTTTGCCACAGAACCATTAAATCTGAACTGGACTGAGGTAATCTTAATGTAAAGTTCCATACAAAACAGTATTTCAATTCATGAATGCCTTCAAAAGTTACCGAGCAAGAACGAAATGGCAAAGTTCTAAATCAAACATGGACATAAATCCTGGGCTCAACAAATTTTCAGCTAGCAACTTGTCATGCTGGGCATGTGACTTGGAACTTTTACTTGCCCAACACCATTTGTACTCACCCTACACGGTAACTAATACTGAATGTAATTAAAATACCACTTATCCAATAGGATAAGTAGAATTTTCTAGCCCTTCTACAACATTCTGCCGGAAAACAATAAAACAATATACAATAAAACTCGAACTTGACCAATGCCTTCAACTTGAAAGCTTTGTACCAAATTTGATTTCACTCCAGTAAGTCCTTCAAAGTTATTGAATGGAAATGAATTTTTGATGGAGATGATGGCTGGAATGTGTGAGGTAGAGACACAGGCAATGCTTCATGCCACTGATATGGTGAATGCATAAAAATCAAAAGGGGCGGCCAGGGGAAAGGCTAGAAACCCATCACCATGCAAAGCTATGCCCAGATAAATACAATTTAATTTGATTAGTTGAATTTGTTCCCTCAAAAAGTAAAATGCATGCTGGTGAAATTTATGCAGAATCAGAACTCAATTTTCACCATCTACATTCCCACACCTGGAAAGGCTGCATTAAAGCATTCGTCTTATACAGTATCCTGCAAAAGAATTATCTTAAACCACAGTATATAACCTTGTACGCCAAATTACATATGAACATTTTATATTAATTTTTTAAATATTAAGTTCATTTTAAAACCTCAATTACATTTTTTCGAAGGAACTGCCTGATGATTTTAACTTTTTGGCAATCAGAAAATACTAAAAAGTATATAATTTGGTGACAAAAATAAATCAGTCTTGGAATACATAAAAATGGATGTCTATATATGAAGCATTTCCAGGATTCTAAGTGTTTAGCAGATAAGAAAACAAAATGGCGATTACAGCTAAAGTGGAGGTTAAAGAGAGAACATAAAGATAAGCAATGCAAAGGCTGGTCCACGGCTATTAATAATTGGTTAAGCACTTACATTTTTAAGCTAGATCCTGCAAAAAAAGTCAAAATTATTTCAAAACTTGTATTATTTGTGCATCAACAGTTTTTACTATTGTTAGAGAAAAACTTTTTAAAATCATCTCCTTCAAACATTGTGCTGTCTCACCATTGTTATCATTCCAACCATGCAACATATAGTAACCTGTTCAATAATTTCTTGAACTTTTTCATGCAACCAGTCTATTTGACAGAAATTTGTTTGTATAGTTACTGCTGGTATGTAATATTGGTAGGATCACACAATATACATGTTGAAAAGGGCACTCTCTCATTAACATACATTTATGCTTATTGACTTATTGTGATTTAAACTAATTTTTGGCTGTTTTCTTGGAAATTTACTGGAAAACACAGATGGATCTTGATGAATGGCCACATCTTTGTGAAAACAGTATTGTGACCTAAATTTTTGGCCCTGTAATTTTGAGGTTGTGTCTAGATTATGGTAATTAACACATTGATTCATTTCATACAAAACTGTGTACAAGTATCCCAGGAACAGGTCACTCTTTTTTTTCAAAAGTGATTCTTGCAGTAAAGAACGGGTACATTACACATTATTGCATGCCAATAAATAGATCATCAACTGCAGTGGTCATATCATTGTTATTTCATAAATATATTTGAAAAGTACATAT
The DNA here is from genome assembly GCA_016617855.1 of Megalonaias nervosa. Taxonomy (NCBI): domain Eukaryota; kingdom Metazoa; phylum Mollusca; class Bivalvia; order Unionida; family Unionidae; genus Megalonaias; species Megalonaias nervosa. Next base: position 5,994 of record JAECUM010009011.1, read on the forward strand.
GACATACTTTGCATAAAACTGTGAAAATGAAATGAAGCTAGTCCAACACCATCATCCCAAAAGTGGGTCAAATGAGCTATATTTCATACACTTGGCAACATTCCTACACACATGGCAAAACGTTTTCCAAGTCAGGCACAGTCAGGACCAAATAATGTTACCATTTTGTGAAGGTGGCCAGTATAAAGAGGTTTATGTAGTATTTGAACAGCCTTTTGGAGACAATAATATGTGACTGGTCTGCTGGAAAGTCCAGGCTAAAGAGGGGCTAGTTTAGGAAAGCTTCACTATATAAATGGGTTCTAAACAACACAAGTAGGTCATGATGACCCAGTTTTCATACACCTCAGCAATAACTAGATAGCCTTGGTTAAATTATGCCCACTATTAAAAGATTATTATCCAATGACTGCTGGTGGCCAGGCTAAAGGAGTTAGAAACCAAGGATCTGTTTTGGTTTGAATATCATAGTTGGAGTTCTTTTATAGCACTTTAAACATACTATTGATATATCATACAGACTAATGAGGGCTAAGTACATTTACCATGAACACACCAAAGCAGCAAACCTAGATTTGTCTGGGTACCAAACTCACAACCATTGGATTACAAATCTGGCACTCTACCAAATGCACTAGCATTGCTCCTGTTTGAATATAAACAGAATCAGACTAATAATCAATGAAACAAGGATGTTAAACCAAGATCACTATTTCAGCAAAACACACACACACAAAATAAATCTACAAATAAACAATATAGATTTCAAATTTGTGTTGCTACTGTCGTTGTGGGTTTGACACAATTTCTCAGGACATGATAGGATATACATGGCAGCCAGAATGGTGGAGGAACAACCAATGACCCACAGGAAGCTTTCTCACATACCCAAGTTGGATACGTCACATCAGAGACTCAAAGTGAGATGTCAGTAAAGGCTAGAGCCTTAGACTACTCTGCCATCTCAAATTTGTGAGTAATGACACTGGATCTATGAAATGCAATAAAATAGTGCAAAATACATGCGACAACAGATACAAACCAATTGTTTCAAGCACTTTAACATAGTAATTTTAGCATTCTATTGCAACAAAAATATTAAACATGCTTCCAAATTTTTAAGAATTTCAAATGTATCCAAGTTTTGAGAATCTATTCACTGCAAATAAATTTATAAACTCTGCCATTGCTTTTATAAGAAAAATGTTTTTAATGGAGTAAAATCAATATTAGAAAAAACAACAATTATTTGCAATCAAATATCTATAAATGTGTGAAGAAATTGTCAGCTTGGAATTAGAACTATAATCTCCTGAGAGGTAACAAGCTCAACCAATGAAATGCAAGATCACGTTATTAATATTCACCGATTTCACTCATACTCGAATTCATCCAAGATATGATGAAATAAACCTATTGTCCATATTTGATCAAACTTGGATAAAAAGCAAGGCCCCCGAGTAAACAAGGAAAATGTTGACAAGGACACATGGACATTCCATAAGCTCACTTGGTCTAAAACAAATCTAACCAGATCATATGCTTACAGCAAGTCTACTGAATTTGCCTATTTTAAGTGATTTTTGCAAAACTACTAAAAATGGATTTTCACCTGGATAAATTGCTTTAATTGGCATAAAAATTGAAACTGAAACAAGATGCTCAGCATGCTTAACTTAACAGTTTACCATTTCACCAAGTAGGTCTATGTTGTATTGTAAGCGCACAACCAAGGCAAATTATCTACCAAACTTTTTCCCCATTTTGGTTTTACTATATCCTGCGTCTTTCAATTCTTGTGTGTGAAAAAATAGTCCCAGAGGTGAGTTGAACAATAATGCACAGTCTGAATCCCAGTAATATTTTTCAACAATGGATTTCCAATGGAAATTCCTGTGTAGTATCACATGGTTTGCTTGCTTTGAGTAGTTGATGCACCATATGCATGGATTTTGATGAGACTGTTTTCAATGTTTCAATCTAAAGTTGATTTAACTAAAGTAGCATTCTTGCAGTTGGGTATTTGTGTGAATGGATGATTACTGGGTGCAGAAATTTTACTAAATCTAGACTACAAAGGTGTTCTGTTTATATTAATGATTCAAGATGGCCAGATATTTGCATCTGATTTGAAAGAAAGCTTTGGTTGGATAGCCTTCTGTCAGTTGGGAAACCAGGATCAGTCTATATTCTTTTCAAAAAAGAGGCATGCTTATTTGCTCTTTCCTACAGGTTGACATTTAAACCATGATTGTTAAGGGGTTGGCTTGCCAATAACAGGTTTGGACCCCACAGCCCTCTATCCATTGACCAATACTATTAACTTATTTGTAATCATAAAATGAGCCCTTTTGGGATAATTTGGCCATATTCAGACTTTTTTGTTTCTCAATACCTCCAAGCAATTATCTGGAAAGGTGGCAGCCAAATTGTTGATAGTAATACTCAAAAAAAAGGAGGTTCCAGAAGGTGGGGCAAGGAAAATGAGAATATTGTGCATGAATTCCATGGGTTTATTTGAACCAATCAAATTCATAAAAACTGATCTGAAAACATGCTGACATATAAAAAAATATTAAATGGCACACTGTGTGTAAAGTATACCAACTCAGTAATAATTTCAAATACAGTGTTCACATGCTTAGGCAATCAGATCCAAAATCACCCAATTAAAATGCATGAGCCTTGCTCGTAACTGCAAACATTCATAATCTTAGTGATTTAAGCTTATTGAACATGTTTTCTCAAAATGTACCAGAAATGCAGTCTCTAGAGTGGCAACAAAACCGATTGCATACAAAGATCGCTTCACAAGTATGTGTGTATCTTGGTCATTATTGAACTCTTCTGAGATTTCAATGATTTAAACATATATAAAAAGCTTGATCAAAATCAAATAACAAATAATGGCCTCCAGTATGGTGGCAATGTCAGATAATCTGATAGAGGATTACCTCATTAATATGCATGAATTTCACTCATTACTGAACCAATCCAAGTTCTTGATGACATTAGCCTATATCACAAGTCGGATAAAAAAAGGTATCAGAAATATGGCCTCCAGAGTGATAACTAGCTCAGCCAGTTGAATGCAATACCACCTCATCAAGATGTGTTAATCTAAGTTATTATCAAATATATTCAAAGTCTGATCAAAATCTGATCTAAAAAAAATGGCTTATAGATTGGTAACAACATCAGCCAATCAGATGGAAGATCACCTCTTGTTCATTATCCAACTCACCCAAGAATTTGTTGATATAAACTCATATTCCAAGTTTCATCAAAATCAGACGAGAAACATCGACTCCAATGTGGTAACAGGCAATTTTGGTAATAGATGGACAATGCATGAGATGCAGCACCTTAAAGCCAAGTGAGTTAAAAAATGGAAAAATTACCTTAGTGGCATAAAAATCTAATTGGATCATATATATATATATATATATATATATATATATGTACTTTTGACATTTAATATGTCTACATTAAGTGGATTTTGTGTAATCTTGCTAACAGGCTTCTCAGGAAAGACATGATGTACTAAACCACAAATACATGAATGTATGGAAGGATGAAAAGACCTGACCAAGTTAAGGATCCCCCTCTGCAAGCAGTATGAATGTATGGAATGATGAACAGACATGACCAAGTTAAGGATCCCCCTCTGCAAGCAGTATGAATGTATGGAAAGATGAAAAGATATGACCAAGTTAAGGATCCAACTCTGCAAGCAGTATGAATGTATGGAATGATGAACAGACATCACCAACTTAAGGATCCCCCTCTGCAAGCAGTAGGAATGTATGGAATGAATGGAACCTTTTTAATTTGCTTAGTGTGTTTGTTTATGTCATATTTGTATTTTGCAATTACTCTGAATAAGGCTTAGAGGCCAATGTGTAAATCACTTTTGACAAAAAATATATAAAATATTTATGACTTAGTTATCAGATTTTATTCATTAGAACTTCATAAAGTTTGCATATACATGTATTACCAAAAAGGTTTCAAAAGTCTCAATTTCCTACCTGTACCAAGCAGAATTTGTTTCAATTGCACTTAATAAAATGAACACCTCTTTAAAACAGTACACTATTATGAATAATAAGGATGGTTAAAAAGAAAGTCTTTATAAACATGAATTTATTTCATTCTAATAGTGAATACCTTTGGCATGGAACAAAATGTAAATATGAACACGTTACAAACTTTTTAAAGCAATTTTCATGTTTAATTATTATGTGTTTACCTTAATTAATCTATAATTTACATCACTGGACAATATAATCTTTACACAAAGCCAAAATGAAAAAAGAACTAATAGCAAAGAAAGGAAAAAAAGATAGTAAGTTTTGTTGTTGCTTTAAATTACAAGCAAACACTTGAGTAGCTAGTCTGTTTCAATGCACACACAGTCTATCAAATACAAATCATTTAAATCAGCTAACAATGGCTTTAAAAACACATACAAATATCTGTTGCTCATGCCAAAAAAACCTAATGCTGACAGTGACAACCACATCTTCCTCATTATTTCATTCCCTTGTCATGATTATGAACAAATATTGAGAATAGATATATGTGTATTTAAGCACATAAAGAATTAAACACATGCTCTTTTCATAACTCCACTAACATACATTAACAAGAGCCAGTATTAAAAAGGGTGCTTACTGTACATAAAAATGTCATGATGCAGTTATTTACCGGTGGGTCTTTAAAAAGAAAGAAGAGTCCATCAAAGGGACTGATGCTCTGCTAGATGAAAAGAACTTCCAGACACAAGAGAATTTCTTATGTCCTTTTAATCCATCTAACTACTGAGTATTGAAACCATTTCTGATATTCTTAAGAAATTCCAAAATACTAAATTTGGTAACAAAAATAATTTCCTACACATTGGAGTTAACATGCTCACAAGATGTATGTACAGTACAAGAATTATTTGCCCTGGCCTTTGGCCATTGACCTGATACCATGGACAGAAATCACTGAACCTGTCTCAGACAATATCCAGATTTACTTACATGCTTGGTCTGGTTAAATTATTAATTTGTATTTTGTGGAAGAAAAAAATAAAGTTCTGTAAGCAGTCTCATTCAACGTATTCTCCTATACCCAGAAACTAGGTTTGATAAAAACAAATCTGTCTACACTTTGTTTTAAAGTGCTCACATGCCAGCACAGCTAAAAACCTAAATCAAGACCTTGGATCTAAAAATCAATGTCAGAGCGCTGACTATCGACCTGTTCAATGGAATGCAACTAAATACAAATTCTGGCCAAATATTACTTGTATATGTTGAAATCACTGTGTTCATGTGCTCAATGAAGTATAAAAATGGAAGCAAAGCCCTTTGAGTTGAACCCAAGGTCAGTTAGGTCTGGTTTGCAAAACGAGACCTTAGAATGATTGTGTGTATGAAATTTTTTTACAGTGCACAATAGTACAGGGCTAGTAAAGATAACAAACGTGTGCTAATAGACTGATGACAATGAAACAGATGGATTATGGGCAACAGTCCACTGCATAAGCTCTTTTTATCTGTGACCAATAAAGCTACACAAAACCTCTATTATGCAATAAACTTCATGATTACTGCCTGTATTGGCACTAAATCTAGTTCATGTTAGAAATATGTCTCTTTGGTCAATAAGATAGAAATTAATAGACCAGATATCTAAAACTGTTCTTCATTAAACATTCATGATGCTCTGGAATCAAAGTGGCAGACAATCCAATCATGCAGATAATTCTTCAAGCTCACATTAAGATTCCAAACCTATGTTGCAGATAATCCATTCATACAAATATTTCTTCAAGCTCACATGTAGTTTTCAAGCCTAATTATATTTTTTCACCACAATCTAAAACTTCTAGAAATATGAAAATTTTTTATATTAATATATCCTAAGTTCTTCCGCATGCTTGCTTGAAAAACTAATTCTAATTTTAATATATTTTTTTAATTTTATATGTTATTATGGTAAAAATATATATCTGGAAGTTGACAGCTGAGGAGGTCAGGCAATTCAATTGTGCATAAGAAAACATGTTATGGTGATGAAACATTACAGCAGTAAGTTACTTGAGTAATAAGCATTCAGATACTGATTAGTAATATTCCTTTTATATTGATTCAACAAGACTTCCTCAGCACAAAATCAAGACTTCTTCAAGACTTTCTCAGCACAAAATCAAGACTTCTTCAAGACTTCCTCAGCACAAAATCAAGACTTCTTCAAGACTTCCTCAGCACAAAATCAAGACTTCTTCAAGACTTCCTCAGCACAAAATCTAGATTTCTTCTAGACTTCCTCAATACAAAAATTGAATCTTACATTTTGGATATAAAATAAGAAACTGGTTAAGAAAAAAGTAACAGTCTACAAATTTAAAAAATCCAGACATCAAACACAGTATCATGATGAATTAATGTAAATCATTCACATTTGCACATCCTTACTGGTAACCATAAAACAACATAAATGTTTTGTAATACCATAGTGATGTGTGCTTCATTACAGAAAAGAGAATGATAGTTTAGCATGTAAACTATTCCCAAAAACTGATTTGCATTTTAAATTCCATAACCAGCACAGAACATTATATGAAACTGAAAAATACAAACTAACAAATATCCACTCTTGAGACAAAGTTCATCTTTATGCTAAATCAACTTGATTAAAATCAAGACCTACTTTTAATATGTAAATCTGTCAGACACAGGGTAAAAACCAGATGAAGTGTTGCATTTTGTGTTGGGGAGTGATATGATCAGAAACCATATGTTCTGAATGATGTTTCACACTTTTATAAATGTGAAAACTGTAATTTAATTGGTAAATCAAAATTTCAACCAAACATGACCTTTTATCAGAGTCCATCAGATCTCATAGAACTCAATTTTAATCAGACTGATGCTAGAAATGTTGCAAAATGAAACCCCTTTTATTAACAACTTCAGCAAGATGCAATACACATGAAGATTCACAAAGATGGGTCTCTCTCTACATAACATGGCTTGAAATCTTCAATTGTATTTTAAATGTGCATAATTACTGACCGATGTTTCCTCTAAAATTGTCCTGTAGGCAGCAAGATATACATTATGCTTATAGTGGCCGAATATCCTGACAGCCCCCCGTTTTTACGATCGCCCTGCCTGACACAAAATAGGTAACTTGAACCTTTTTGTTTTCTCATAAGATGCCAGACATTTTAAAAGGCCACTGGTTTTGTGCAGAAAGGATCAGCCATCCACACAGTTTCATCCAGCTCTGTTACATAGGACTAATGCTAATGTGAGGAAATCAGTTTTCTTTTTTCAGTCATAGCTACCTTCACCTTCCAAATTGTAACCCCAAAATTGACGGGCTTCTTCCTTGCCTCAAGTGCAAGCCACCAACAAAGTTTGGTCCCAGTCTGTGACATAGAACAGAAATCTTTTTTTCTTCTTGCAGTCATTCTGACCTTTGACCTTTAAAGCCCAAAAGTGAAAGACTTCTTCCTTACCCCAAATGCAGGCTCTTTGTGAACTTACACAGTATTGAACTTGAGTTATTATGAGGAAGTACAACAAGGAAAAGATGGACATCATGGTACAATGATACATTGTCTTGTGATGGGCATATACAAACGAGTGCATGTACAAATGATAGTGGTCTTAATATCTCATTAAGAATAAAGCTTTTTAAAACATAAATAATGCTCTGAGATGACAATATACAAAGTGGGAAATGCTATACCATGGAACTGGATTCTCCCAGTTTGTCTGCTACCTGAAAAAATATTGAAAATTGGTTCCATTAGGTAGAGATATCCAACTTTAAAAAATATATGATTCTAATTACAATTAAAATCAAGCTCATATATATATATATATATATATATATATATATATATATATATATATATATATATATATATATATATATATATATATATAAAATCTCAAATGGGTAATGATTTAATACTGAATTTATGAAACAAGTTAAATAATGTCCAGCTTTTGCTAGCCTTGGCTTGCAAAAGCTGGACATTATTCAACGAGTTTCATAAATTTAATATTAAATCTTTACCCATTTGAGATTCTTTTTATCACAAAGTTTTTATTTCAGTGGAAAATTATTTAGATAGAAAAAAGAATGAATAATTTCAATCATTCCAACAGACGGTGCACCTTTCATTTGTTGTGCATAAAATACAGTCCCAAACAAAGTTGAATTAGTAAAAGTAGATTGTACTTTTCTACAAACTATAAATCAAAGAACAAGCATCCATCTGAATAAACAGAACATTTTATAATGACAAAATCATTTTTCAAAATGGAATGATCAATGTGTGTTTTGTCACCTTGTTGATACGGTACACAGTAGGCCTAGAGTACATGTTTACTCTAAAATGTCACTTCCACAACTAAACATTACATTGTTGCAATTATCATATGAAACAGAAATACTGGATGCAGAAATTCCCATATTTACTGTCATGTATTTGTGACCAGATATTTGCAGTATTTGATTTGGAACAACAGACTGTACAGAAGATGTAAATAATTTCTGTTTTGAGTTGGATTTGCTTTTCATATTTACTGTGTAGTATGTTGTGGTTGGATAAGTTCTGTCAGACTGGTTTATGTCCATGTTCTTCTGTGAACAGAGGTGAGTTTATTTACTTCTGTAAGTTACCAATATACCGCCCCCAACCCCTATGCTCTCAGCCGCTATCAAATGAGCAAAATACCCTTAGTTTTACTTCTTGTTGTTGTTCTTGTCTTGGAGTTCTATGCCATTTTTTTTAAGATGATATTGTTATACATGACATAACAAACCTCTGTGGGGGTAAATTGTCCATATTCAGACAGCAAAGATAATTTTTCCTCAATTTCCTTTCACGAGTCAGGTTGAAAAATGGCTGCAAAATGTCCATTGAAAAGAAAACGCTGCAGAAGGCAGGGTTAAAAAAGTTTTCCCCATGATCGCAGCCAATCAGTAATGAGAATACTGCACAATAATTTCATGGGCTTATTTGGACCAATCAGAATTACATAAAGTGATATGTTCACATGTTATAATATCAAAAATATTAAACTGCACACACTATAGGCAAAGTGTACCAACTATGTGATATATATATATATATATATATATATATATATATATATATATATATATAAAATCAGCCTAATGAACAACTTATCAAAAAAAAATTATTTATGGGCAAGTTTCAATTATACAAAAGAGTGGGGGGTTTTTGTTTTTTAAGTACATTAAGAAATTGTGATACTCATTCTACAATTGTTTATTTTAGTTCAGTGCATTAGATAATGTTGATGCAAATATGGGATACAGATTTATGAATATCTTTGTATCAATCATAAAGAATGTCATTAACTGGTTACAGTATACTTACAGATCTTATTCCAGGTAAATTTAGTATCAACCCTATCACAGGTAATCTTCTCAAGAAATTCACAGCCACAGGGAAAAACCCGCTGAAAATAAGGGAGGTAATTAGTTCCTTATTCATCTTATTCTATTTCAGATTACAAACAATTCCCACATTCAAACTCAACTCAAATTCTGGCATTGGATTAGCTAAAATAATTTCTTATAATCAAAAACATCAGAAGTTTAAGTTACAGAAATTTACAGCCAATCTGATTAAAATCAGATCTCCACTGTCGAAGGTGAAGATCTGACAGTGACCGTTTAGGGGTCTTGTTCTGGTGGCCACTGAATTAGCCAATGGAATAGCAGCTTGCAGAAATCTGAAAGTGAATCAAATCATTTGACAGACACTGATACTCTTCAGCCTTGCTGTCGAGTTTCCCAAATGCAAAGGTGTAAGACTTCATCTGATTGGCTGATAAAATTATGTGATTATCGTAATAACATAGGTCACCAGAACATGACCCCTAAGTGGTCGCAGGAGATCTAATTTTACTCACATTGAATTTATTGCAATCTCAGAACCAGGTCAGGTCTATTTAAGACTATAATATACAGAGATCACTGCACTTGCTTCCACATCCCACAATTAAAGGCTAGACTTCAAGCACATCCCAGATTTTTAAAAGCTTGACATTCAGTATGTCCCAGGCATTTAAATGCTAGACTACCATGTAGCATGATGTCCCACCCAGTAACATTATCCTGACACCAGGCTGACCAGTCCTAACACTAGCCTCTCAATGCTGAGCACCTAGCAAGGCAGCTGTTAGTACCATTTTTATTTCTTTGGTATGACTCAGCCAGGGTTCGAACCCGCGAACTTCTGCATCCAGGGCAGACACTGACTTTATTTTAAAGGTTAAGTCCTTGTATTCTAGGACTGTATTCTGTTACCCCTCAATAATTAGCACTGGCCTCAGTTTTCTGAATCTAGGTTATATATATATATATATATATATATATATATGCACACACACACTTTACAAAGAAAATGTATACTCGATAACTGGGAAATTAAATTAACTGCATTAACAGAAATTGATTATGAATTCACATATTCACAAAAGTGAAGAAAACAAAAATTTAAATGAAACTAAACAATAGCAATATTTATATTCAAAAGGGTTTATTAAATTAAACTTTTATCAATTTGCCTTGAATGCAACAATTCTATTCCCACTCTATCACTCTATTTTCTCACATGAGTTCACTGCTGGTAACCAACTTAATGCCATTAATATTTTCTGGCAATTTTTGTTCTCCATCTCTGGTGTTAAGTACCATCAACTGTGCCTTTTACAGCACACTGTTACCAGTGAATCACTTTGATACAATTACAGTATTCCCATGTTATAATTCCTTCATTATAACACATATCTGAATATAACACAAGTCATACTATGGACCCCCATAAAAATCTGAAATTAATGTATATTTTCAAATATTCTCTAACTAGGAGATTTATGAAACAGTTTTACTCAAAATAAGCTTAATCAAAACTTGATGCTAAAATTGACAGTTGTCCCTAATTAGTAACTATTAAACTCCACAATAAACAGGCACTGTATTCAGTGACAAGCCATATGGAACCTGAAATTGTTGACAGCACAAATAAAATGTGCTATGGTGAAAACATGTATTTCTTCCCATGCAGTAGTAAATCCTTCATCAAGAAGAAACAATTTACATTGAAATAAGCAGGTCTCAAGACTAACAAACAATTATCAGTGAAATAAGCAGGTCTCAGACTAACATAAACAATTATCAGTGAAATAAGCAGGTTTCAGACTAACAAACAATTTTTCAGTGAAATAAGCAGGTCTCAGACTAACATAAACAATTATCAGTGAAATAAGCAGGTCTCAGACCAACATCAACAATTATCAGTGAAATAAGCAGGTCTGAGACTAACCTATTTCACTTATCACAAATAGTGATCACAGCCTTCCCAGTTATAAAAGTTGTTCCATTGCCAGACAAAAGGTGATAATATTTTTTCTGTTCATTTACCTGTGATAGATGTAGTACCCTCAATGATGAATACACCCATCAAGTTTCATGACAATATACAACAGTTTGAGAAACTGAGCTGAATGCAAAACTTTAATACTGACACCTACACTAAAAGCAAAACAGCAATTACAATGCCATCAGAAAAGTAGTATCTATGTTGTGCCTATGCTTCACATGTGAAATGAAAATACTTATCCTGACACTCACAACACTGGGGAAAATAAGTTTCTTTCATTCCACTCATGCTGATGGATGGTTAATAATATATAATATTTGAAGAAATTCAGATTTTAAACATCCCAATTCCACTATATTTATAAGTTCCTTCATCAATCTGAGATCTTTTCATTACTTTCTCTGACAAGATTTGCACTAAATATAACTTAAGCTGAAAGAATCATTACAAGTCTGTAATTCTAAATTATACAAACATTAGTCTATGTTTAAAACCAGAAGATTTTCTCAAAAATGTAGAATTTCTCAAATCTCTGAGCATAAGATCTTGTTACAAAATTAAATTTTAAGTTCATGTTCCTTTTTTACAGTTCTTGTCATGGATAACACTCCAAAGGCAGTAGTCTATGTGTGTATTAGTTTAATTGCTCTTCAGCAAACAAATGTCAAAATGGCACCAACCGAAGTCTATAAAGAAAGAAATAGAACATAATATTGAATAACGACCTGAACAGAAATGTTTTGAATTATAAGAAAACTGTATATTACTTACCTGAATAACAAGAAAAATCCATATATCTCGAGACACATTCCTACTACTGGCCACCCCAATAAAACAACAAACATTCCACCAATGAAAAACCCTGTTGCTTTAATTTTGTGTCGTTGAAAGAAAAACCGCAATGTTCTTTCAAGTCCTATCACAAATCCGAGTCCTGCCAGAAAAAGAATCTGAAAAAAGGAGATTTTAAGGCCCAAGTAAGATATGATACAGAATGTGATGTAATAAAATGTGTTACAGCACAAATCTTTCCAACATTTTCAAATTTATGGCAAGTTGTCAGTGTTAATTTTAAATGCATAACTATGAGCGGGTCATTTTTTTAATAATTATTAATCATGTGTATTATAAAAAAAAATTAATTCTATCTGACTCAGCATGATGTAAGACACCAATGAGATTTTCCTCCTACAATTTTGATATCATCATATAAAATTACAAATTTTCATTAACAGTTATGGAACCTCAAGGCCAGCAATGGGTTATTACAATTTAAGAACACAGGAAAGATCCAATGGAAAGCCACCATCATACAATAATGAGATGATACATATTATAATATAGTACACAGTTGCCATATTAGTGTGCTACCTTAAAGGCAAGGCCAGTTAATACCAAGATGTTACAAGCAAGGTTATGGCATAAGTAAGTATGTTGAACATAATCAACAATTATATCAAACAAGATCATTAACAATATTATGATCAACCAGAAACTAAAATCATGTGAAAAAAAAGATAAAAATAGCCGTAAATTTGCCCATTTGTATGGGATCATGCCTATGTTATATTTGGGTTTGCAGTAACATGATCGAATGTATAGTGAATAATCACTGCAACAAAGGTGTGTGGTATTAGCTGTATACTGGTTTGCTGCAGCATTTTTTCTGGTGGTAGGTACAGGTACTGTACTTTTTCACAGTACCAGTACTCTGGTAGCTTCCATCAGTAAGGAATGCATGGAAATTCCTAAGGGATATTAGTATGACTTTAATGATGATAACAGCATGTTTTCATTAAACATTAATAATAAAATAGTTCAAAAATAATCTTTTTGTTTACAAAGCAGTTGTATCTGCTAAAACTTAATGACCATTATTACAAATATATTAATGATCCTTTAATCACATGTTTGGAAGGTGTCATATTTGACAATGTGGTGGTCAAATGGAATATTGTGAAACATATTCGGGCCACAATGAACTTTCAGAATATTTTCATATCAAAAGAAACAAAACAAAAAATAAAAAAAGAACAACAAAATTCCCACATGTCATGTTTTTGTAATTTAATAGTTTATTTGAATGTGTTAAGTACATGAATTCAATTGTAAAAAAGCAAATCGTCATTAGACTGTAAGGAGTGCACTTGGGTTTTTTTCTGAACTTCATGTAATTTCTCAGTCTACTATATCTTTTCTTGATTGCTGAGCATGTTTTATATTTACTAGCCCTCTCTGATAAATATATTCCCTGAGTGTTGGTATTCCACTCAAAGTTTCCCTGCCTACCGGGTATTATATATCAATAGTGTAGAAAACTGTAGGCTTCAGTATTAACATTTCCAATTTTTATCAACAGGCTCTCTAATATAAGCATAATATCTGTTACTGTATATAGTGTAAGCTTAATTATCCCAATTTAGTTACAACTTTTATATTACAACATATACAACAAATAACATACACTTAGCCAATGCATCTATTGTAAGGTACTGGCCATCATTTAGTTAATGGGGGGGTGCTATTTACTTTCGATCTGAAATATCTTTTTCTTTTATATCAAGGCAATTGATAATTATTCCAAATAATATCATAGATATAATATGGTTATTTTTCTATAAATCAGAGCAATATATTTTTTCCAGCTATTGACAGATGGAAATTAAACCAAATATAAATCAGGCCCCTGCCACTGAACACTGAATTGTTTCTCCCTAATATGATTGGGGTATACCATATTAGGTATCATCGTACATTCACAAACCAATTTTTTCTAGTAACATATGTTTTTCTTGATAATACTTACCAAATTATAATACCTTAGGAGAACTATTACAACCTTAAAAATCCAACCCTCCCAGGAAAAACCTCTTTAGCTAAAAGGCTTAAAGTTATCTGACCACCTATGTGGCAGTTAGAGTGATCTCCCCTTGATATCAGGATTGGTACCAATTCTTGTGAAATTGTCAGTTACTACTGCCACTGAAGGCATGCTCCCTAAATGGATGTAACTGGGGAGGCTGTGAGGGTGTAAGTGTATTATGAATGGGTGACTTGGGGGAGGCTGTTCCGGTGTATGGATAAGTATTAATGAAGAAACATATTTTACTAGAAAAAAATTGGTTCCTTCTACAAATACATTACCCAATAATATTACCTTAGGAGAATAGGTAAATGGTGGAGTGAGATATTCCCACTTACTCAGAGAGACCATCTCTGGTCCTCTAAGGTATGTGAGACAGCTTCTAGACAATCCAACTGGAAATAGACTCCATAGGTTGAGGAGAAGATTCAAAATTCAGCAGAAGTTGTCAAGCCGCATCTTTATGAAGCTGTCAAATGACCCAGATAAGGTAACTTTTTGCACCACAGGTGAAGGTTCTGCCAGATCGAATTAGTCTTTTGGGATGAAAGATCTCTGATAAAAACTGGAGAAGTGTACTTGGATCTCCATCCCACAGCGAGAACAGTTTCACTCAAATGTTTGTGATGACTGTCCTGGTGTGGGTTTAGTCCAATATGCGGAACAGATAGCCCACTTATCCAAGATGAATGTGTCCATGTTGATATATTATCCTTTCCCTTTTTAAGGCAAAATGAGATGTGATCTCCCTCGATGCAAGGGCCAGTCATTCTTAAGTATCACTTCAGAGTTTGCATTGGTTCATGTATATGACCTTGAGGTGAAGTGTCCAGAGTAGACAGAAATTATTACCAAAGTCTGATTACCCATGAAAGAGAGCTCATTCTTGGCAATGAAAGCAGGGGGCTTCATGAGTGATACTGATCCATCTTGTCAGAACTGCATGTAGATGGGTTCACCAACAGGATGGTCTTGTAGAAATGCTAGAAAAAACGATCAACCTCCCTATGACCCTTTCCACTTCGTTGGGGAAAACTGTGGTTTTTGAAAGTTGTACATTTGGAAGGATTGCTTCCCTATGGCATGTGCTCTATGGATATCCATATGACCTTTTGTTGGTTGCCTTGCAAATCTCTCCCCTGAAGCTGAGACTGTGAGGGATGCAAAGCCTGTCTCCTTGGTGGCTCTGTCAACCTGATCATTAAAGAGATTAAATGATGAAGGTTGAGAGCATTGCTTGACATAATTTCAGGAAAGTGGTGGTAGAGAGCATTGAATCTCATTCTGCCTGTTGTAACTTCATAGCTGCTGTTATGGCCATGGCCACAGCATGTTGGGCCTCCATGTTTTAGTGGGCCATTCTATACAAACGCTCTAACATATGTCCAATTAGATTCAAGATTGGAGAAAATAAGCTGTGTTCCACCTATTGAAACATTGCCATAGATATTAGAAGCAATGTTGATCCCATGGTCACAATGTTATGAATCAACTTATGGGTATCTAAATGGAAACAGAGGGAAGGCATCTGCAAGAAAAAATGTCAACAGATGCTATTAACATATAATTGATGATGTAAGCTGTCACAAAATGTCAGTCACTTTGTCAGATTGTGGACGCAATTGAAAGTAGATTCTTTCATAGACAATGATCATCTGATGTCGGAACAGTGACGAAGAGGAATGAGGAGGACGGAAGTCAGATGGGAGGCAGAAAACCTCTTCAGTCCAAGCACGTAATGCAGAATTTCACTCATCAGGGTTAGGTCTAATAACAATAAGAGAACATGAGAGCCAGTTTTCATCATTTTTGGATTAAGGTGGTGGAACCGATGTCTACTGCGATCCCATTATTTCCAAGGTGTCACTAAGTACAGGCTCCCTTTAGGTGGCAAAGGTTTGAGGGCAAGTGAAGAAACATCTCTTGGAAACTGAGGCGCCAAGATGGACATCGTATGCCGGAAGTGTCTAGAGGTACTATGCAGGTTAGCTAGATTAATGAGAGTGTCTATATAAACTGAATTTCATCCACAGAAGTACCTAGCAGCACTATGCAAGTTAGACTGATCCATGTATCATTAGGTCCTTGGGTATTGAGGAACTAAGCTGGGGATCGTATGCAGAAAGTCCCTAGCAGCACTATGTGAGTGATGGAACTGGACAAGATCATCTGTCTGGTGACTGATGCTGTATGATAGATTGTAATTGTGGCCCATTGCAATCTGAGCTATATGAATGAGTCTGGTCAAGAAGGTACATGGCCATCTTGGCTGGCATGAAGTTGTCCAGTTCTTAAGGCTGAGATTGGGTATGGGATATTGATCCACAAAGCCAGTCTGTATTCTGTTATGCGAGACTGTAATTGAAGCAGTTACTGCTCTGTGTCTTGCTCTCCAGTAAATGATATGGTTTTGAACCCTTGCATGCAAGCTGATGTTTCGTCCTACAAATATGCTTCTGCACCTTCCCCTTAAGGCTTAATACCCATAGAATTGCTGCTCGATGACTTCTGTCCATAATATGCAAGTCTGACATGTATTCAAGGAATGACAACTAGACAAAACTACACATGCAGAGTGGTTGTCTCACCCATGATCTAAATCTTTAAGACAAAATAGAGCAGGCAATATATGAACGTTCAACAAACAGAAAGAAAAGTTGGAACTATAAAGATGGAGCATACTTCCCCTTCAAAGATAAAACTCCTCCAACCTGTTTTAAAGTAGAAAGCTTTCAAACTGCTTATGCAGGTTTTGTGAGGCCTCTCTGTCTGCAGACAGCATGCTACTTGTCAGAAGCAGAAGTAGTAACTGATGATTTCACGAGATACGGTGCAATCCCTGTAACAAGGCTGAGATCACTCTATCTGCCACATAGGTGGGTAGATAACTTGTAGTTTTTTTAGCAAAACTGTTTTAGCCAGGGAGGGTTGGATTTGCGAGGTAGTAGTAGTCCTCCTAAGGAAATAAGACTGGGTAACATATTTAATGAAAAAATACTGCAGTATACTGCAGTACAAAATTTTTTGTGGTACAATATGGCACTAGGCCAGAGATCTTTCTGGGCCTCTTCCCATAATATTACACAATGTTGTTAGATCATTTATATCAATGAAAATAAAAATAAGTTGCATCTCAAGACTGTTTGAAACAATCGATGTTAAAAAAAAAAGGCAGTGGAAATATAGTAAAGATGCGATACTTGGTAAAAGATAAATATGGAAAAAGCTTCTCATAATATTTTTAAGAATTAACAATGCTACAAGTAACACTAAAGCATGTTATGTAATGAATAAGTACTGTGGGTCTATTTTAAGTTTTACAATACCATGCTGCCCATGGACTAAACAGTCTTGAATTATCTTACTTTCATTTTCATGCAGGGCAAATAAGAAAATATGGACACAAAAATTACAATACAAAAGCAATTTTTTGTCTCTAAATATTCAAACAATGAAAAGGTTATATTTATTATGTGCATAATAGTCTTCAAACAAAAACAAAAAATTATTATTATTTGTTCCTATTTAAAAACATCCACACTGTTGCACCTTAAGTATGGGATTGTATGTTTCCTGCAAGTTTTTGTCAGATGTCCCCCAAATGTTGACAACTATGCACCCCCTTGGCATTCTTTTTCATCAGGGAAAATTCGAAAAAATCCATCTATTTTTCTTTACTGTTCATCTATTGATGTCACTGTTGGTTCTAGCAATGGCCAAAGTCATGAGAGAAGACACAAACTTTTTGATGGCAATTACTTTTCCATTTTAAAACAACATATTTGGACATCAAAACATTCAAGGATTGCAGAGGCCTGCTGAGCTGCAGTGCACAGTTACTGATGACTGCTAATGCAGAGTATTGTCAAGGTTGAATTAAGGACAAAAAGATCAAAATTTCTGTGTGAAAAACTTTCAGAAATATAGATCAGCATTTAATCAATAAATTATTAGTTTTGAAAAGAAAAACAATTCAGAAAAAATGGAATTTATGACAATGAAGACTAAAGTTAAAGGACACAAAGATCTAAACACAAAATTCTCCACAGTGCAGCTCTTTTTAGGGGAACTAAATATTCATACATGTAATGTTTTTATGCATTACCTGAGCACCTGATAAAACATTTATTACAATAATCTAACTGTCCATGGACAAAAAAAAAAAATAGTGCTGACAGCAAAGTTAAGGTGGCACAATTGTCAAAGTACATGAAAAAAAACTTATTTTACCATTACTAGTATATTAAGTGCTAAGTGCTATTTTTCTTTGTCCCTTTGAAATCGGGTATGTCTTCCAAAATATTGAACAAGGAGACAGTGTCCCATGCCCTGGGATCCTAGGTAAACAGTGGATTGATTACAGCATTTGTTTCCACTTACATTTCCTATTGCCAATAACCCTTTGTCAAAGAAGAAGAGAACACCAAGGATAAGAAATGCCACACCAAATCCTGCAAGCCCAACACCGATCTCTGGAAAAGAAAAAGCAAGCAATAGAGAATATATTGAGACCAAAATGAATACAAAAAATTCAAATATACTGTTTTAAAAACACATGAAGTTTGCTCGACCAAAAGAGAATATACTGAGAACAAAATGGATAACGAGAATTAAAAATAGATCATTTTAAAAACACATGAACTCTGCTTGACATATTCATCTCAAATTGTCCTATATTAAATACATGAAGTATATAGGGAAAAGGACTGTATGCCACATTATGACATATTCTGTATCATCTTTGAAAGCCAAGGGTCATCAGTCCAATTACTCAACAAATGTACACATAGCTAACAAAAAGTGTTTTGAACAAGTGCTCTTTTGTAAACAAGTTACTGCAAAACTAAGCCAACTGACCAGTGAGTGATTGTAAATTTATAACGCAACATGTACATAAATGATATTTACATCCACTGACTCAAATAAAAAACGATGAAAATTTGAAACTGGAGAAAATCACATCCAATGTATGTTGACGTCAATGGAAAGAATTATGATTATTCCTAGTTTCTTTGAGCTGCACTCAATCACATGGCTGAGCTGAAGATACTGTTTTGGCAAACTTCATATGCAAAAGATAAATGCAGAATGAAGTGGATCAATTATCCTTGGCAAGTGAAAATGATACTGTGTCTTCCTGAGAACATGCATCTAATGACCTTCATTAATCAGTTGCCTCTAAATTAGATGGAACCACAGGTGGATCAAAGACCCTTTCCAAGTAAAGATGGTACCATACCTTCCTGAAAATATTGATCTGATGGCCTTCATTAGTCAGTTACCTCAACTAGATGGTACCACAGGTGGACTCACGATCACTGGCTCATGACGATGATACTGTCTTCTTAATAACATGCATCTAATGGCCTTCATTAGTCAATTACCTATCAATTAGACTGTACCACAAGTGGATCAATGACCCCTGTCAAGCAAGGAAGATGCTGTGTCTTCCTGATAACATGCATCTAATGGCCTTCCTGTATCAGATGGTACACTAGTGGATCAAACAGCAGTAAAACATTACTTGCTTCTATTGCATTGCTGAATTTACCAGTTAACATGGATGCTGATGACTTCAACAAATATGGTATAGAAAACAATTGCAATTACCCTTACAGTAGGAGCATTCACTATGGTACACTGACAGAAGGTTAAGCCAAGTGCTGTGATGTCACTATAGGTTTCCAAATGAAAATGCCTTTGCTCTAATCTGTCAAAGATTGAAGATAAAAGAAGGTAGTGTGAGACTGCCATGAGGCATTTTTCACAATATCATCCAAAGAGGTGTAATTCAAATAAGCCCAAGATAGCCCTCACTTCATGGGTTTTAATTCTCACTGAGGGACCAACATGCTCTCTTTGAAATGGTGGCTGCCAAAATATAAGAAGAACCATTCAGAGGTAGGAAGAGAATAATCTGACCCTCTTCTGTCATTATAGAAGAAGCCAAATAAAACCTTAAATCACTAATTGGGCTAAGGAACCTATCGTCCCCAGCACATATATAACTGAGACCAAGGATCTCAACAGGAAGTGGAACTAGTGAAAAGCAGCTTGTTCTTAGCCAGAAATCCAGGATGTCAAAGACAAAAAACTTGTATGAAAGTTACAGTTGAAATATAAACAACACTTAACCATGAAAATGGCAGTTAGCAGCTTTTCCAAAAATGAAGAAACTCCCGAGGTAATCTCACCGCCTCAACTACCAACAGTCTAAGCAGACTACTGAACCACAACCATTGGGACAACAGAGGGGCTGCCAGGTTTAGCCACCAAGTGGAGATGCTAGTGTGATGCAGTGCCTGTGTAATTATGTTGAAAAATGGGAAGGCTTACCTACAAATACAGACAATCCTGCTTTAGACTGAAAGCATCCACTGCCCAGAGATTCAGATCTGGTACTGGAGTGACAGAAAAAGGAACCTTTTGTTCCATCTTGTAACAAACAAGTCCATCAAGGGTCTCCCCAACAGCTGAAAATGGACTCTACTACCATGTGGTGCATAGTCCACTTGGTGAGGACGTTCGCATGTTCGATCCTCTTTGAACATAAAAGCACAATCAATATTGGAATTTATTCACAACACCAATCAAATTCATCTGGAACTCTATACATCTGAACATTTGATATAACTTTTAGGACTATATGGGATTTAACTCAAAATACAATTTTTTTTTTAATTTTCACTTTGTATTCTGGGAAATCAATTATTTGTTGAATTTTACAAAACTTGGTTTTCACTCTTTTCCATTACATAGTTTAAGACCACAGAGCTGTAACAACATATGAAGTGTCACTTCTATTCACGTCACCAAAATCCCTGAAGAACTATCCTGTCCAGCTCCAGATGAATACCCAATCCCAAATATGATGCATTGGTGTACGGACAGCAGTTCATTTCAGGGACTAGGACTCTGGTCGAAAACCAGTCCTGATTTAGCCATCAATGCCAGTGGTGGTGAAAGTCAGATCCCAAGATGATCTGAGCTAATGGTGGGTCTCTGTGCAATCGACAGTATGCTAGAAACAGGAACTGGAGTGGGGTCACTAAAGTAAAATCTCACCAGACGAATAAAGTCTACAGCTGAATCTCAGGAGAGAATGGTAATGGCAAGCCAATCAAATCCTGGCCTGAATACTGTTAAGAGCGACAGGATTATGGCTGATCCTGTCCAGAGGAACATGAACCCTCCCAAGATGATGAGGAAATTCTTTCCCATATGTACAAAGTCCTAAGAATGTATGAGATCCAAGTGAGGTCTTTCAGAAGAGAATCTGTGACGATGTTGTTCACCAACCAGTTGATGAAATGCTGGAGGATAGGGAATCCTCAAGGCCTCAAGTTGGTTGCTACTTCCACCCTGGTAAAGGCTCTGGAGGCAGAAGCAAAGCTGAACAGAAGAGCTTGAAAATGAAATAGCTGTGGCTGAGACAAAATTAGAGGATCTTTTCTGTGTGCCAGGTAGATTAGGATGAGAAGGTATGCATCTTGAAAGAAATTAGTTAAAATGGAAAGGTCAATTATGAGCCAAAACCTTCCACCTTTTCTGACAACAGAAAGATCTGGGAGTAAACCCAGATTCTGACCATATTCCATGTTCTCTACTGTGCTATTTTATAGAAGGGTGTGTTCCTTCTCCCTTACCCAAGTCAGTTTGGACTGGTGAAAGGAGATGGAGCTCCACAAAATTATATTCCCAGAAATGTAACTTATATCCTTCCTTTAAAAGAGAATGGACTCACAAATCATACATGATGCCCAACCAAACCACTACAAAAAAAAAGAGCTAAACAACCAAATGCTGGGATGCTGGAATGACTCATCCACCAATGGATCTGCCCACATCACATTTATCAACGATAACCCTGCTCTTCCTCTCAGCATGGCATGATTCACTTATCTGTCATTAGGACACTGACTTTTAAAGGGCATTGCTCATCCCCAACCAAAGGTCATGACTCACTCTCCGACATTATTCCTTCCTTGGGTGGGGACAGTGATTAATCACTAATTACATCTTAATGAGAATCTGGGATTGGCATTTAGGCGATCTCTGAACCAAAGAAGTTGTGGCACATTCCTGCCCCACATGGACAGTTGTCTTTCCCATTACAGAAAGAGATCCATACCCCCCTGGGAAATGAGAGGGTCATCCAATGATGATTAGAAGGAAAAGGGACTCTTTCCTTTCTCTATATGTGCAGTGACTTTCATGCAGTCCCACACTTGAGCTGCATAAAACAAATTGGACATTTGTCTGTGTTTGCACAATATGAAGATGGGGTGCATATGCCATGGGAAATGTTGTGCCTCACTTACCCAATCCCTGCAACATATTAAGCTCTGAAAGTGAAAAAAATCACACAAAACAAAAAATCCACAACTCAAACAGGGTAGACAATTCTCAACCTAGCACCAGAACTATGAGGAGGACAATTTACTGAAACAAGGTTAGACAAGGTGCAAAAACCCTCAAAATTAACAAGAGAAACAAAGAAAACACTAAATTAAAGCAAGGACCAAGTAGATAAATACTCAATCAATACAAAACGACATTTAAAGATGGCAGCAAAAAGAAATATATTCTGTATGTTGGCTATGATAGTCTATGATCATATTCTTTTCAATTCTGGCCCTCTAATAATTACTGGAGGGATTACTTAGCCCAGACTGGGGACTAGGAGTCCTAGAAAAGGTTGTGGCTTGTGGGTTGATGCATACATGGTGGCCAGTGTAATTGGTGGAGGAAGAACACCAAAAAAAGTGTTATTTAATTTACCCAACAAACCTTCAGCATAACAACAAAATCTAGGATTTTGTTCTGAAATAATTCAAAGTCACTGGGAACTTATTTGTAGTTTTCTCACACCAATGAAAATGATCCACCTACTTCTATCAAAAAGTATAAACTTTGTGTGCAAGGTAAAGTACATGGTCATCCATGAATGGGGAAAAATGCTACTTATATTCTTAGTATTTCAATGGTTAGTTATTAGCACTCATTTGTCCTACATGAATAATAATGAGCAAATCCACTGCTTATCTTACAGGGGTAATACATTACTGGTAAAATATAATGAATGATACCTATGCAATTGTCTGACAAGTAACTAAGTAATTTGAAAAAGCATGCAAGACAGTGGGTTTTTTTAAAACTTTAAGAGATAATTACATTGAATTTTAAACCTTTTAATTCAAAAAGAGTTAGTAGTTGCTGATTCTACAGATATATGGAGTGGGGTCTTTTCTGTAATTGTAATGCATCCATAGTACTATAAGTTGAATATGTTTCAAATAAATATGTTAAATAAATTCAGTTAAATTAATGATCATGTTATAGATCTAATTATTAAACTTAAAGTGACAGTTTTTATTTAGTTAAATTTTAAAAGACCTATGGCTTTCCAACTTCTATTTTCAACTTCAGTCTAACAAAATGTGGAGATTTCTGAGACATTTAGAAAACAAAACTACTCCTCCAAGCCCTCCAAATACTGCAGATCATGATACTACTCTTGAACATGAAAAAATTGTGAAATTGTTGGAAATCATGTTAGTTTCAAGCCCCTCTACAGCAGAATGTAAATAAGTGTTCAGTCTTGTGAAAAATATCAAAAGCATAAAGAGAAGCTGTTTCAACCAAGACACTCTTTAAATGCTAATGAAAATCAACTCTGCTGATCCAATCAGTTAGGAAGTCAGTGATACAGCAACTGGACATCAGGACGTTGAGAGAACATTTCTTGCAGTTAAATAAATTTGTAATTGCTGGTGGGGGGGACTAATTTAATTATGTTATAATATATAAATGTACATATAATAAATCTTGCACAGACACTGAAGGGATTATCCCTCTGAACCCAGATACACAGCCTACAAAGAGCATTTGCTCTGTTCCAGCCAAATCCAGGATGTCTTGAAGGCAGCATCCCTGCAGAAGTGAAGAAGCAGTATTTTATCTACCCATGCATCATGCATCAAATATGCAGAATTTTCCGATTTGATGCACAAAAGTTGACGATGGTACGTAAATTGACACACCCCAATGTTATGTTTTGCTGATTAACACAAAACAATGGTTTGGTCTAAAAATCGTCGCCGGTATGTAAATTGACGCACCCAATTGTTATGTTTTTGCTGATTAACACAAAATAAAAGTTTGGTCTAACTACTTTGTTGGCTAGATTACAACTCGCTCAAACAGAGAAAACACTCGCACATCAGTTTCTTACGCTGATGTTATCATAATACATAATGTGGAGCCTGGCACTGACCTTATGTGACCTGTAACTGTCACATCATTTGTAGCAACAGGATGTTAGAACCATAAATCACCACAGCAAGAGGCGAAAAATAAACATGTGATTTGACAGTGATTCTCACCAGAAACTATTATTTTATGCGCATCCTTGTCGTGCAAAGAAGCAACAATTTCCATTCCCTCAATTATATGGCTTGCGTTGTTCCAAGATACTATCAGCGTTCGAACGAAAATGGTGTCCAAGGTAAAAAAAAAAACTTAAAATAGGTCCGAAACCAATGAAATTATCATTTGGACCGTGTTTTTACAACCGACCGTCGATACTAGTATTGCTATCGAACCAGTAGAGCCTTCATCGTCTTAAGATGAGGTAACGGTTACATGTAAGATAAAACATAATTTTGTGCAACAGTGGTTGAAAACATACAGCTGGCTACGTTTTCCAAAAGAAGTTAAGTCGAGTGAAGAATGTGACAGTGAAGGCGCCTTTATGTTTTGCCATATATGTACAGAGGCTAAAATAAACCTCGATGACCAAATGTGCAAAAAAACAATAACTTTCATAACAGTACACTGGGAAGGCATGCTGGGTTGCCAGAAAACAAACTGTTGACTGCATGAACTCCAAATACTATTCAAATTTGTGAATGGCATTTTGTCCAAGTCTCAACATATCTTAATTCCAAGGTAACGTGCACTGCTTATTCCGCTACACTCGGAAACGAACACAATTATGAAACCTAAAATTGTTTATTTCATGTACTCTTATAAATGACCACAAGTACATCTCTGGGTCTTTCTGCCTCTGAATTCAATCACTGTAAATATCAGTATATTTTCCCACCCAGCCGCCAGTCAAAGCCTTTGAACTTGCCGCCCAGCTGTTGCATCATGTTCTTTTGACGTACTCTTATAATGGCAACATGTACATCAGGAGGTCTTTCAGCCACTTAATTCTGTCATTGTAAATATCAGCACATTTTTCCACCCTGCCACCACTTTGAACTTTCTGCCCAGTTATTGCGTCATGCTCTTTTGACGTACACATATTGATAACATGTACATCATGGGGTCTTTCAGCCACTGAATTCTGTAATTGTAAATATTTGTACAGCTAAGTGATCAACACATTTTCTCACCAAGCAGGTGGCTGAAGCAGGACTGGTAAGTCTTTGAATTTTGCCACCCACCTATTACCTGTGTACAGAGGACTCCCGCCTAAGTGATTTTCTGCATCCCAGATAAAAAAATTGGTGTCCAGATATGCGTGATTAAGGGTTTCCGAGACCTCTGGAAGGTTCAGAACACCAGGCAGATTTTAATGCAGTTTTACAAACAAGAAATAGCACCGAAAGTGCTACTTAAGTGTGTACATTGGCTGAGTGTAAAAGACATCCCTTTTTAAAAATAAAATCTCTTCTTAATTTAATACACGACTTAACTGCTAAAGAAATTGGTGTCATTGGCATTTTGAAGAATTCTGCTGTTCAGTATGACTTGGCTACTACCTGTTCAGAGGTACTGGAGAGCCTATCAAAACGTTGTTGAGGATAATCTTATACGTGACCTGCAAAATTCGTCATTTGTGACAGCAATGGCAGATGAAAGTACTGACATAGCCAACAATAAACGCCTTGTCATATATGCTCAGATTATTTCTGATGATATGAAACCATCAACAAGATTTTTAACAAATATATAATGTTCTGATGCTTCTGGCAAAGGAATTGCCTTATTGGCTTTAGTCACATTATAAAACTAATATTTTTGTTGTGTATTTAAACAATATAATTATTTTTTAAAAACTACTTTAGACTGATCTTTGGCTTGAATAGGACTCATAGGTTTCGATTTTGACTCACTGTTCTTTGCCTTGATGAGTCAAATGACTTACATGAAGCCATTTGTAGATAAAACACTGAAGAAGTGCCATAGACATTAAAGAGTATGTGCTTCAATGTCTTGGCACTAGTCTTGTAAATCATTACAACACAACTGGATCATCCTTCAACTGACTGAAGCAGGCAGCCAAATATAGATCGCCATACCAGTGTTGGCACCTTCACTTCTGAATCTATGCCAGCCTTATTAGGTCACAGCTGAAATTGCCACCTGGGAGGCACCCAAGTCTAAGGTGCAGGTCTTCGGGGTCAAGCGAGTGAATGGAGACTGAAACTGGTACCGAAGTGTAGAAGAGGGGACAGACCACCCCTACTGATGTCTGGTCTTCCCTTGTGTTCTAGACAACTTTTGAGTCTGCTCCCTCACCACTGCCAAGCATGTGAACAACAACAGGTCTGACTTAGGCTGTGCCCAGGAAAGTCTATCCAAACCAGAGAGGTTTCTAGACTCCAACAATCTAAGGGGTTTGGGAAACAGATACGAGGGAATAGGTGGTAAACCTCAGAAATCAAGGATACATGCTTTAATAAAAAAATTATAAAACTCTATCAAACAATTCTCTTAAGCAAAAATGTGGTAACATTTAATTTCACTGTCCAACCAAATGAAAAATCACAGTAACTTGGCATTCTCTAGCTCTTAACTGACAGTTCTAACTCATCAACAGATGTGTCAGTTTCAATGAAAATGAAAATGTATCCAGATTAAATTACTCCTGTAGTCAGAGTTTCAGGGCCTCCCTTGGAAATATTTTTCTTTGTGCCATGAAATTCACCAAATTAAAAAATCTGAAGCCACTTTTCAGCCAAAGGAGCCATTTTATGCCATGATGCTGGGAATGAAATATATGCATAATATTAAACGTCGGGGGTGTCAAAAAATCGTCAACATAACCGGATCCCAAGATATCAGGGTTTAGCTGATAAATCTACTGCAGAACAATGATTATGCATCTGAAGTACCAAAAATAAGGAGTTTTATTTCTAAAAACAAATGGCATTTCTAATGCACAATAAAAATAATAATTCAGTCATGCCTGGTTGGAGAAAAAAGAACATGAGATTAAGTAACAAGTCACATATTTTTACAACAAGTTACTGCAACAATGTCATTGGTTTAAAGTTGTTTCTGTTTCCCTGTGAATAGCCTCATCCCTTTGGTAGCCTCAGCAAGACAATGACTTTCTCACCCTATCCAAAATCTAGGCTAACTGAAGTACATGTACATGTAGGACTTTACTTATTGTTTTTTGAAAGTGTTTTCTTTTGTTAGAGTTGATTTGTGACTAGCAGCAAAATGTAACTGACCAATATTGTGCGTGAAAATCAATCTTTTTTTTTGATCGTCAGAGGTTCTTTTACACCAGTATATGCCGGTTTTTACCAATAAATTTTGCTTCTGTACCAGAAAAAGAAAGGGCTGTCGGTATTCATGTACCGACAAACTGTAAAATGTCTTTCAAGTCTTTAAAGTTAACTGTCTCAACATCAAATTCTGTATGAAGCAAACTTATTCCATTCATTCAGTTAGAAGACAACTTATTCCATTCATACAGTTGTAGTCCCATATCCCTCCTGACTTTGATCAGTGATCATTGGCAAGAACACAGCACCAGAAGGAGAGTCGGCTATTCTCTTTGATGGATTGCAAGACTTTGAAATTCAAGATAAAAACAACACAAATGAAAGCACTCTTCTTTCTTTTTCTCATTTTCACTCCTATCAGTTGCCTTCTGCTTCATTCCATTTGTGTTGAAGAAAATATAATCATGGTACAGCAATCACCATTTTCATCAAAAAAATACTGGGCGCTATAGACTTTTTTTACAATACCGCTGGTGCTTTTATTTACTCTTGTTCAAAACAAATTAATAACCAATGAGGGGGTAAGTGGGGGGGGGGCTGCTTAATTTGGAGTTTTGTGGGTTTTTATTTGTAGATTATTGTGAGTCATGTGATCTAGCCATGCTGAAGTTGAAAGCTTACGCTCGCACCAACCATGAAAACACTTTCATTATTACCAAATTTGTTTTAAATATATTGTGTAAAACAAATTAGGTATTTTTAGCTACATTTAATGATGTTAACCTGATAATTTTCTGAGTTATAGATAAGATCAAATTCGCAATGCTGTGTGGGACAAACTATATTGTCGTGGTGTGGACATATGATAATGTTCATTTTGAATGCAGCTTACATAACGGTCAGAAACGCATGCATTCAGTTTCTTTATTCTAAAGTATTGTTTACATGATAATTTTCTCCACTCTGTGTAAGCGATAAACCATGCATTGATGAGATTGGTTGATTAGCATTTGTACCGGTAAAATTTGGTCTTGTACCGATTGTACAAGGTACCGGTAATAGCGGAAATGCCTGATCATTTCTTGTAAAATTTCTCTGAGATGGACATTAAAAGTTGCATTTCGTCGAATTAAGCGGGTCCACATGTTACTTGGACCGAAACTTATGCCCAACATAACCGGGTTATCGACTTCACAGGGGTCGAGATAAGCGGGAAAAAATTAGCATAACAAAGAAGGATTTTTTCAGGACCGGACCAAAGTGCTCAACATACACAGGTTCTAACCAAGGTCAACAGAAGTGGGTTTGACTGTATTGTCCCTTTTTTAAATCCATATAAACATGAAAAAAAAAACAACAGTTTTTACATGTTTTTATTACATTTCAAAGCACAAGAATAATTAATAATATAAAAATACCATTATATACATGTGAAGTTCAATGTATAGCATATGAAAAACAAGAATGAATAAGAATGTTTCTTTATAATTGATAATACAAAATACTACTTTGTCTTTATGAACAATGTCACAGACACTTCATCAACATCTGCCTCATTTTTTCCCAGACCATTTCTTAAATGCCTTCCTGAAATCAAAATTCTCAACATAGGGCCCATCAATAGAAATTTTCATTATATTTTTCAGAACAGATATACCCATAGAATTTTGTAAGTTAGTTTTGATCAGATTCTGGCGACTGAACCCCCTCTCACAGTCTGCAGAAGAAATAGGGACAACAAGTAACCTGGTAGCTACCTCAGATGCAGCTGGATATAAATCTTTGTTTTTCAGAGCTAGATTATCCATATTCTTTGTGCTTAACACAGCCTTGTTGTATAAAGTAAATTTTTCATTTTTCATGGACATAAGCAACTCAGACCCTTTACAGTTGACAACTGTCATCCTTGTAGCGGCATCCTGTGTTACTCAGTTAAGTTCAGAGCACAAAAAAGTTTTATCTAAGTAAATAATCCCTGAAACACTAAGCAGTCCCAAGTGTGCCTCAGACTCACAGTTTTCAATAAACACATGCAAATGACACCAAATCTTTGAGCCGACCTGTTCAACAATAGAGTATATCCACCGGCCATTCCTTATTTCCTACCAATCACTTTTAATTGCTTCTCAAAACCGACTGACAGCTTGCAGTTAGCTGTAATCATGTTTGAATAACGTCTTATTCATCATCTACCAACATGGTCTACTGACTGCAGCAGATAGTGAAAACAGGTATTAAGTGGCCCAAGTCGCTTATATCAGTGAAAAATTAAAAATTTACTTTATAAAAATTTGTCGCCAGCAACTTTCGGCAGTCAGTAAAAAATAGCGCCACTTTCAAAATTCTTTTGCATTTGGCGATGAATGTGAAGCCTAGTGGAGGCCTGGAGCTTGGCCAACAATTAGTCTTGGAAAACATTTACCTGGCACAATGACAATCTTGCTGAGAATTAAGTGATCCTTTCATATCTTCCAAATCTCAAACCTCACCTTCCTCATTCGTACAAACGTCTGCAATCTGGATAAATTTAGTTATCATTGGTGATTGCAGTACTAAATCCATGCTATTTTGTGGAGATGGAGTAGTAAAGCATAGATTTTTATTCTTTTCAAACTTATTATATGCCAAGCATTCCACATTAATGCAGTCTGAATAAAAATGGCTTTGGTCGATAATTTCTTTAAAATCATATCTTGAGAGTACTTAAATTGTCATTACTTTGATTACATTTAAAAAATAAGTCATAAAGATATTATTATTATTATTATTATTATTATTATTATTACAGAAGACAGAAAGAACTATTAACATATGCATATGGCATCTAAGTACTAATTAAAATATTTATATGATTCAGTACAAAATTAAGATCAATTCTATGACATTAATTTCAAGAGGTAAAACATATTTCAGGTAAATGTGTTAATACATGGAGGAATTTCCTTTATGTTAGTCTGCCATAGGAGTGTATGGATATATGGGCCACCAATAAATAGCTGAACAGAGAGATAAGATTATACAATAGGCCAAATTTATAAAGAAGTGGAGAAAACAAAATGTAGTATACTTATGTGATTTTATTAATGATAATGGTCCATTCATAAACTTTAAGGAGTGTAAAGAAAACTACAATACTGATACAAATTACCTAACTTATCTAGGTATTCTCAACTCTTCTAGAATATACAATTCTGTAACTCTATTTATGCAGAAGAAGAAGAAGAAGAAGAATGTCAATACTTCATAGTTGTTTCATTGTTAGTCAAGCTGTTGACAGCTTTTATGCTATCCAAATATGAATCAAAAAAATTTCTATGGTAATGTTACTTTTATTCAGACTGCATTTTGGGGGAAAGTTTTGTACATACAAGAAAAAAGAAAACCAAGGATAAAAAAAAGTCTAGACTTCACTTGCAGGGCACTTTTATTATCATAAATTTCGTCACAGAGTTTTCATCTCTATTTCAACTGTAGCTGACTAGCTAGTGTAGCCAAAGGTATCTAACAAGTTGTATACCATGTAATTGTATACATGCTGACTCTATTTTTGACT
Source organism: Megalonaias nervosa (assembly GCA_016617855.1). Lineage (NCBI taxonomy): Eukaryota > Metazoa > Mollusca > Bivalvia > Unionida > Unionidae > Megalonaias > Megalonaias nervosa. The sequence goes on from JAECUM010009011.1 coordinate 37,307, forward strand.
GTAAAATAGTCTACGACACACCACTGCACCTAATCATCTACATTAAGCTGTCTCATCTCCAAAAATCAATAGATTTAACACCATATTCATTGACTAATTTTTCCAAATATCAAAAGTTTGCATTGAAAAAGGAAGGTATGGTTTGAAATGTATGTTTGTGTTTTGTGCTTTCTGGAATTTTAACATATCTTTTTCAATTTTAGTCATATCGCTAGGTCTGCAGTGTGGCAGTTTAAAGTGATGTCTAGCACAGGGGCATCATGGTGCTCACATGCAGCATCATGTCCCACCCAGTCACATTATCCTGACACCAGGCCAAGAAATCCTAATACAAATGTCTTAATGCTAAGTGCCAAGTGAAACAGCTGCTAGTACCATTTTTATAAGTCTTTGGTATGAGTCTACTGGGATTTGAACATGCAACCTCCCACAGCTAAGGTGGATGCTCTAACCACTTAGGCCACCAGAGCAATTTTGAAATATGTAACGTATGAAGGTTCTTTATAAGACTGAAATTGAGAAACAATTCAGAATGAGTCAGCTGGCTATAGGAATCACTTAAAAACAGATAATGTTTAATTTTCAACAAATTATCACACATTTTTATGTGTTTGATCTGTGAGTTAAAAGCTAGAGAATGTATGAAACTATTTTTTTCTTCATCTGATCAGACACTCTGAGGATAAAAGTGGGCTAGGCAGAATGGTGCAGAAGCTTACTACAGAACACTGAGAAGTACCATTAAGAAATGGAAAGTAATTTCTCCAGTTTATGACTTTGGCTTTTATTAAATACTGACAAAGCCCATATTTCAAAGATATCTTGAAACAATCCCTTTAAAATGTACGAGACAGAACATTCACAAATGTGTTTCTATTGCAGGGTGATGCATTCAGAACATACTGAGAAGTGGCCATAGCAAGTAACCATAACTTTACAGCGGGGTCAATTAAAATGTTTTGGAATCTGTCAGTATTTTGGTGAAGTTTAGAACTACATAAAATATATTGATTATTCTAGTGGGACTTAATTAAATAAATTAAATACATTAACATATCTGTAATTATGCTACTGAATGGCTAAGATGTCGCAGCCTCAACAAGTTGACAAAATGTGTACAATTATTAGTATACCTGAACGTTATGGTATTGTGGGTCTTCAAGTTTGCAACTGACGATTATATATATAAAAACAGTTACCTTCAAGATATTATATATGTCTATTTGTTGTTCTTGGCCCTATATTAAAATGAATTTAATATCCAGTTTGAATCAGATTACTGCGCAAAAATGGTTAATAAGCAGGTACCTTGTAGATTCAAGGTTATGCAAAGGAAGGTACTCGATATTGTGGTAATACTGAAAAAAAAATATTTTTACAATGGCCTATACTGGAATAAAATATTGGGAACTTGATGTATATATTATACAAAGTTCAAATCAATTTTAAAACTGGATGCTACTCCTATGGCTCTCATTCTGGAACTGTCCAACAGAAACTTTTCAGAGACAGTTAAAGAAATGCATCTGTAACCATGTGTGACAGGAAGAGTAGTGCCACGATTGTCACTGAGTACGGACAACCAAAAGGAGCATGAATGTATATGTCAACCTCAGACTGTTTAAACAACTCCCCCCGTTCCAGTGAAAAGTAATAAAAACAGGTACAACAAAGTTTTAAAGTCAACACCTGTCAATTGCAAAAGCAACCATAAAACAATACTGTCCATACTTCAGTGTGACTCTTACTTGCTACCATAAATTCAATCTCTTGGTTCTTGACGAATATAGTAATGTGATCTGGCTTTTGCATAACTTCATTGGCCATTATCAGACAAACTGGTTAACTGATTTGTTACACTGACAGCAGTTTCAAGAAGATATAGATTCTATTTGAGAACATGGGGTACGGCCATTATTGGAAACAGTTATATTTAGGGGTGTATCTTTAAAATTGTGTACTTGTCAGCAATGCCAACCCTTCCCCGAAATCAACTGGTGATGCAGAACTAGTAACTTATGGTCATGTAGTGTGTAAAAGGTAAGTACATGGTAGGTGACGCTATGCAGAAAATTGCTGAAAAATCCACATACCATGATACCATAGAACCCATGATATCACAGGAACCTACCATACTAGGTACTGCTAGCAGTTAGAATTCATAACAATGTATAGTTTTGCTGTATACAGTTTAGGTCCTATGGCCAAAATGCATAGTGTAATGGTCAAAGTGGTATGATGAACTTTCAACCTGTCTTCACTCTTGCATACCGCTTTTTTCGTAATGTTGGACCCATTTTATAGCACAGGGGCTTGTTACAAAGAAAATTAGGGGTATCCGTCAATGAATCGAGGGCCGAGGGGTCTAACCTGTAACAATGTATTATATTGTTCCAGGTTAGACCCCTCAACCCTCGATTCATTGACGGATACTCCTAATTTTCTTTGTATATTGTTACAGGTTAAACCCCTCGGCGCTCGATTCACTGACGGATACTCCTAATTTTCTTTGTAACAACCTCCTGTGTTTTATAGTAACAAGCTTGCGAAGGGTAAAGTTACCAGTGTCCCAAATCTGAACCAACTTGTCAGTGGACACAGCTGTATCTAATTCACTTGAACACAAATTTAAAAAGGTACTTACTCTGAAAATCTGTTATGTTTAACATTTTGTAAAGATGTTATGCAGTTACGTTTCACGTAAGCTTAAGACCATTTATAACTGATACAGAACACGTCGCCGAATCCACGGTTGTACCGTTTGTTGTTTTTGTTAAGAAGATTTGGTTTGGGAAATTTCTTAACCGGACCGCATAATAAATGCCTAACCGGAAACCAAAGAAGCTGGCTCAGAGCAGGAATTTTACGTGTAAATTATAGACTTTTACGATGTTTTTGTTTATCAGCTTTATTGAAATTTAGTTTAAACCAACTGCATATTTTCCAATGTTGTCCCTTGTAATTTGATCTATAATGTCATTATTATCTTGACATATCATTGGGTACATTGTAGTCTGCTGTGCGTTTTGCATGTGTACCATTCTGTTCTTTCACTCCAATGTTTTCTCCTATGGTCTTCTGATCAATAAAGATTCACATGATGCGTAGGTTTTACCACCCTCATTTTTGCACAGGTTTTATATTTTTTGGGGGGAGGGTGCTGTATCGGTCATGTGTTAAAAATTCGTTATCTTTCATATACTCAAGTGTTTGTACTGCTCTATACTGCTAACTATGCACTGTGATTTATGCTAATGGAATCATATTTTCTGCTGGCTTCCAATTATTGAATAATTCATCATATCTCTTCCGTAATTTCTTCTATTGATCTTTTGGTCTTCAAAGTCGTTTCAACTTTGAATATGTCGTCTTGTTTTACGTACAATGATAACTCTTGTTCGTGAAATATTCCCTCAATATATTCTCCCTTTATGTCTTTGAGTTTGAAAATTATCGGATGGCTTGACTGATTTGTAATTTTCTAGGTAAAGTTAGAAAGGTACACCTTTGAAATTATTGTATTACATTGAAAATATTCTGACAGTTTGTTTAATTTTGGAGCTCCATATATATATATATATATATATATATATATATATATATATATATATATATATATATATATATAAGAAAAAAAAAAAAAAACACTATTGTAAACTTTCAGAAGAATGAATTGGAGACATAGGCTACTAAAATCTTTCTGTCGAAACCATCGATATAAAGTTCTCACAGAATAATACATCCAAACATGCCGTGATGTATTTCGCAATGAGACGGACATAATTTCCACTAGTCGTGCATGGTACGATTGTTTGTGCGTTAGTTTTATTGTTTGCATAGTGACTGGTGGTCAGGTACAGAAAAACACGTCCGATCTTCTCGCTGTGCGAATAACAACTGAAACCGATTTGAAGCGAAGGCGGTGAAAAACATCGATTAGCCAATGAAGTCACTTACAATGAGTGACGCATTGTTTGGTTCCAAATTCAAGACAGGTAGTGTAGTGGTCAGGAGCAGAAAAACACGTCTTATTTTGTCACTCTGCGAAGAGCGATTGAAGGAGATTCGAAGCTAAGGTGGTAGAAAATAGGTGTAGCCAATAAAATTGCTGCTAACGGCTGACGCATCGTTTTGCCTAGGCTCTTGTGTTTTTGTCATTGTAGCGCAGACTGACTGGAGTGTGAACTTACAATCCTGTATTGTGCACCGTAACATTTCTTCTCGCCACATCAAATGCTTAACTGTACCATTATTGTTCGCGCTTTGAAACTGACAAAAAAATATTTTCTCACTTGGACATTTTGACATGCACACATTCACATAGGTAGAGAGAGAAATTATATAGTATGGGGGGGGGGGTCATCTTCAAATTGGTGAATTTGGGGTTTGTATGAAGTAAAGAAGCTAAGTACAGCGAACCTTAAGGATGATTGACCCAAGCTGTCTGTCTTTTGATGCATGTATTGACATCAGAAATATATGATCTCTAAAACACGAATATATAAGGCAAGCATGATTAGAATGAACACCAAGACAGCAAACTGTACTAGCAAAGGTATGTTTTCCTTCACGTCCGCGTAATTTAGACTTTCAATCCCCTTTGCAAGACAAACTTGGTCAAACAACAAACTTGGTCACGGATGGATGGACAACAAACTTGGTGCCTTTTGTAGAGCCTGAAATAAGAAAACTGAACAAACGTAAGCACTTTGCTATAGATATTTTCTTTCACAGCAACAGACTAAGCAACATAAATACCGTTACAACAATAAAATAAAAAAAAATCGTTCATCTTCTATAAAAAAAAAAGAAATACATAAAAAATGGAATTAAAGGTTAACGACGACTAACCAACAAAACCGAAATTAACAAAGGCCACAAATTTTGTAAGGCTTGTAAACTTTTCCACTTTAGAAAATGTGAAGTAACACAAGTTATTATCACAAACAGAAGTAGAACATAGGGACTTGACAGTTATTGTTTAGATACATCCAGTCAACTTCACAACTTACTTGCTCTTTCTCATACTTTAGTCTTAAAAAAGATCACCTTTATAGTGCGGCAACAGCTGTATTTTTTTTAAAATATCAAATGAAGAAACACGGGTGTTAAATCAGGGTTCGTAGACATAGTGTCGAGTAGCGTGGTTTTCTGGAGTACGCACGTGTCCTAACGGCACAGTACCGTCTCTAGCTCACTTGATGACACCAACTGCCTGTTGGGTTTTTTTTTGCAACTTTTTTCTTTCGTGGTAGGGTTTGAATCGAAGGGTCGTCACGTTTCATGAGGTGTTTAAAACACACCGTTGTCGTTCGCATAAGTCAGCAAAGGTTCATATATGTTTGGCTTTCACTTGCCCTTATGAAATATACCAAGTAGATTGTCACAACAAGAGGTAGAGAGGGTATGTATAGAGAGAACGAACTTGGTTAAATCATTTCTGAATCAGCAATCGAGATGAAACAATCGCACGATTTTAATGAGAGAGAAGAAGGTAAGAGGCAGCGACGTGACGTATCGCCTCACACACGAAAAGAAGTGATCGCTCCAATCGAAGACATGAGCAAACCTGAACCAACACCTTCCACTTCTGAAACCAGACCGAGAGAATCTACTCCAAACAAAAGTTCACAAGTATCACCGGAAAAGTATTATCACATTCGAGAGACGGAAATGCTCTCCTCTATAAAATTTAGAACTACGGCTTACACGTACACGGTGAAGTTTATAGATTTCAGGACAGACGTACCGCTGGAGAAAACAGACGACTTCATCGCCGATTTGTGGGATTCTTTGTTAACCACACTGAAACGACAATGTCAAGCCAAAGAAGACGATGTCTTGAGACTTTCCATTTATCATGACAGTCTGAAGTCACCTGTTTGGATCGAGTTTAGCAGCCCGGCAGAACTGACACCTTCCAAAGTCATTGACAAGATTCAACACGTGCAGCAACCCAATGACAAGTTTCACCTTTCCGATGGAAAAGCGACTCTGTACATGACCCACATTTCTCTTCCCAAAGAGACCGGACAACGGAGAAGAGTGTTATTGGTGGATGAACGCAAGCGCAGCATCGTCCAAATTAACAACACTCAAGACAAGATGTGTTTAGCCCGTGCCATCGTCGTGGGACGAATGTATGCCGATAAGAACGACACGGTAAAATTGAAAAGAGCCTAGAATATTATTCAACGATCAAACCGAGCCAAACAAGGAAGTGAAGCAGAACTCCTGTTACAGCAAGCCGGCCTATCCAAAGACATCAATTGTGGAATTCCTGAAATGCAAAAATTGCAAGACGTCTTGGCTCCACACTACACACTGAAAGTGCATCCTCAAGAAGTACGTGGACCTCTATTGTTTCGAGGCAAAAATTTCAAAGACGGAAAATGCATTCACGTCTATCATCACGATGAACATTTCGATGCCATTACCAATATCTCCGGATTCCTCGGATACGGTTATTACTGTGAGAAATGTGACTATGGCTATGACAATCGTGAGCAACACAAGCATTGTGGATCGAAATGCCAGGGATGTTTGGCCTCTAAACCCTGTCTTGACGAAGGACAAAAACGAGTACATTGCCCTGCTTGTCAGCAAACTATTGTCAGCCCTACCTGTTACCCACAACATCTGAAGACGCAAGGTTCACAGCGGAAAAGTGCTTATCAACTCCTGAGATTGCGCCCTATTTGTGGTCAAGGCATACGTACCAACAGTGCCAAGGCGCACGTTTGTGGAAGAAAGAAGCGATGTCACATTTGTCGCCAAATCGTGGACTTGGCACACGAATGCTACAATCAAAAATATCACCCCCAACAGGAGGAGGAGGAAGATGACCAGAATAAGAAAGGGAATTTCATCTTTTTCGATTTTAAATGCATGCAAGAGACCGTCATTCACATTCCTAATTTTTGCGTGGCTTATCGAGCATGCGAGATGTGCATCCAAGAACCTATCTTTTTCAGCTGCCCGCACTTTAGCAAGATTCCTGAAGGACGTGAAAAAATCTTTCAGGGACCAAACATGCTGGCTGATTTTGCTCAGTGGATCTTAGACCCCATCGACGAGACGTGGAACCAAGAGGGCATCAAACGTTACGGAGATTGCCATCGCTATGCCATGGTGATGCTCACAATTTCTCGGGATACGATGGACAATTTCTTCTAAAATACTATACGGAACAAAGCACTGAACGGCCTAAAGTCACTTTGAACGGAACCAGAATCATTTCCATGCAAGTGGGACATGTGCAGTTTAAAGATTCGATGAGTTACTTGACCATGCCATTGAGCCAAAAGCCTAAAACGTTTGGAATGACAGAAATGGCCAAAGGATATGTTCCGCACATTTTCAATACCGAAGCCAATCAACATGCTGCATTTGCCTGATGCTCACTACTACGACCTCGACAGCATGCACACCGAACAACGAGAATCTTTCTACGTTTGGTACCAAATTCACGTCTCGGACCCCTTCGACTTTCAGGAAGAAATGTTAAAGTATTGTCGATCCGACGTGGACATTTTACGGTGTTGCTGTGGAAAATTTCGAGAATTGTTCATGGAGCACGGAAGGATTGATCCTCTGAAAAAGCCGGCACCATTGCCAAAGCGTGTTCCTTAGTGTACCACAAACGATTCATGCCTGAGAAGACCTTGGCTGTCATACGTCCTCAAACAACCAATTTTGTCAAACGCCGTTACTCTGTCAAAGCTCTTCGCTGGTTGCATTACTTGTGCCAACAGAAAGACAAAAGGACCCAACATGCCAGAAACGGAGAAGGCGAAAAATCCATCATCGTGTACGAGTTTAATGGATGCTTATTTCACGGATGTTAGACCTGTTACCCTCAACGTGACACTAAAAATCATTTTTCAGAACGTACCATGGGAGACTTGTACGAGGACACTTGTCAACGGCGCTTGAAGTTAGAACAGCAAGGATACCAAGTGGTGGAAATGTGGGAACACGAGTACGATCACCGATTGAAAACCGATCCCGGGTTTAAACGTATCGTGGAAAGTTACAAGCTGGAGGACCCTCTAAGCCCCCGGGACAGTTCGCATGGAGGACGAACGAATGACACCTGTTTGCTGTACCACGCCGATGAGGAGAAAGGAGAAGAAATCAAATACCTGGACGTTAGTTCACTGTATCCTTACGTGTGCAAATAATGACACTTTTCCACAGGGCGCCCACAATTGCTGACGGAACACATCGACGTGGACAACATTTGACAATACGAAGGATTTATTAAATATAAAGTCTAGCTCCCACGGACTTGTACCATCCCGTTTTACCTCACTATTGCCAAGAAAAACTGATGTTTCCATTGTGTCGTACTTGTGCCGAAAAGTGCAACCAAGACCAACCTTGTCAGCACACCCAGGAAGAATGCGCCTTGACAGGAACGTGAGGCAGCGTGGAATTATTTAAAGCTCTGGACCTGGGATACCAATTGTTAGAAGTGTACGAAATTGACCACTTTCCCAAAACAGAACAATACCACAAGGGTGACGAGTCTCAGAAGGGCATTTTCGCGGACTACATGGATGCCATTTTGAAACTGAAACAAGGAGCCAGCGGTTATCCTTCCTGGTGTCAAATTCCCGAAGACCAAGAGAAATTCAAAGAGAACTACTTTGAGCAGGAAGGCATCACTTTAGACCACATCGAGAGAAACGAAGGAAGGCGATCGTTTGCTAAAGTTATGTTAAATTGTTTGTGGGGAAAAAATTCACAACGACCGTGTTTACCCAAGACGGAGTATTTGACAGAACCTTCCCGCTACTTTCAGATGATTCACGACAAAACCAAATACATGAAACACGTGGACGTCATTCGTGAAGACTTGATCCTGGTCAGTTACGAAGAAGAATTTGAGTTTGTACAGGCCGACGAATTTGGAAATGTCATCATTACGGGCTACGTGACAGCCCATGCTCTCTAAAAATTGTACGAAGCCTTACACCATTTAGGTGATAGTGTCCTGTATTTTGACACGGACAGAGGCATCTACATCGATCGCATTGGTCACCGTCACCCTGAAATCGAAGGAGACCGTTTAGGAGCCTGGACGGATGAGTACCCCGCCGACAAGATTCCAAGTTTTGCTATTGGCGGTCCTACAAATTACGGCTACGAATACCGGGACCAACGAGGAGAGGTGCACACCGAGTGTAAAGTGAAAGTATTGACTCTAAAATTATCGCACCAGTCAAGTGGTGAACTTTAGCGTGCTGAAAGAAGCGTTGCAGTCTGGAGAGAATGGAGATTTTAGAGTGAACACCTACGATCCACACAAGATTGTACGTTTACCCATACACTAAATCGTCAGTCGACCCTTGGAAAAACTGTATCAGATCGTGTACCAGAAGCGAATGCGACTTCCCAACCACTTCACTTTACCGTACGGACACGCCGATATTGGTCAGCACATAAAGGGGAAAACTTCCAAGACCGACACTTCATTATGACTACAGACACCAAGCTAGAAAGAAGAATCACTCCACACAGCAAGTACCGAGCCAGAGACTCAAGTCCAATGAGAAACTCTAGTACGATGCTGTGCCTCACGATCACATCACCAATGCAGTACCACGTCTTGGTTGTTTATTTACTAACGCCATGAAAAACTATGTGCAACCCGTGCGACTTCCAGACTATAAGACTTTACCTCATGGACACGCTGATATCATCCAGTATAAAAAAGGGACGACTTCCAAGAACGACATTTTATTGCGAGGACAAACGCCGAGAAAGATGAATCACTCTACGCAGATGAGAAAAGAGAAGGAACAAACATCATTGACCTCTTTCACCACCATACCGTCACAGCAAAGCGCGTCAAGGAAAAGGATTCACTAGACCTAAAGGAGTATTTTAGCATCCAAATGTCTCAGACAGCGACTTCGAGAAAATTTAGGACAACTTACACCTACACGGTGAAATTTAAAGATTTCGCTTCTGACATTCCACCCGAGGAAGCAAAAGGTTTCATTACGAACTTATTTGACTCACTGTTAGAGGAACTCAAACGTCAGTGCCAAGTCAAAGATCGAGGTCGTTTGAGCCTATCTATGTATCAGGACAGTTTGAACTCTCCTGTATGTCTCGGGTTTGGTACACCTGCAGAATTAACTTCTTCCAAACTATTAGGGCTATTGAAGACGTGCAGACGATGAAAGAAAAATTTGACATCGCCGATGGAAAAGTGACCATTCATATGGCATACGTTGTACCTCCATGAGAAGAAGACAATGACTGCACTTGATCTGCTTACCGATAAGTGTACCTAGCACGATGGATACAACAGCAGATTTACGAATGAACGGGAGTACATGATGGAAAACATCTACGCTGGGACACAAGTGGTAGCTGACCAGATTTTAAACAACGTGTGTGATGGATAAAAAGAGAAGAGTGAACTTTATCCTATTTGATAGTTTGTTTCTTGTTTTCTTTTAGCTTTTTCTTAAAAATGAACATTTAATGTAGAGTAAAAGAAAATGACATTCTTTTATGAAATGTAAATACGTTGTATATGAAGTTCTTTTTTGTAGGCATGAACTTTAATTTTAAAAACTAGTTTACTAGAACCAAGAACTAAATAACTTGTAAATAGGTTTGTTTCATTTTCAAATTTTATGTATTAAATGGATGGTGCTTATACCAAAGCACAGGCCAGAGAGCCCATGTATTTATTTTAATAAATGTTTTGTGCCCATTCAATAGACTTTTTTGTAGTCTCTATTCTGCCTGCGAGTCTTCTTTGGAACATCTCTGTCCTCTTTTCTGTGTGTTTCCATCTTCTTTGATTGAATACGTATTTGTTTGTTTCTGTATATATATGTTTGTCCCTGTCAACCCTTTGTCCCTATAAATACATTTCACCCTATAAATAGTTTCGACCCTATAAACACCATGACGTCACCCCTGTTAAATTCCCATTGACCCCCAGGTGCCATTCCCATGTTAAATTCCCAATGTCGCCAAAGTGGAAATCTCCTATTTTAACATTAAGGTCCCATTGTCTACATATTGTCCCCATATACTACTATCGTAGTACATCTGTTTCGATGTTTAAAATAGGTAAGTCAACATTTGTGTTATCTTGACTGTTATTTTGTACCACAACTAACACAGGTCACACTTGTGTCCCATCCAAATTTATAAACAGGTAAACATTGTTTCTTGATTCCAAGATTGCAGCTTAACTGCTGAATATCACTTTGGCTTTTCAGAAAAATTTTGTGTTTATGGAGATGTAAGTTTTTATGTATCATTTATCCTGTGAATAGAGTTTATCTTATGTTGTGTTTTGACTTAAAAGTTAAAAAAAAAAACTCCATTTAGTGCAGCAGCCATCTGCCGCTTATTTTATTTAGCTATGCTCTTGTTAGTCATCAAGGACGGCATCACCATATTTTCAAAATATTATCTTCCTTTACCTCCTCTGTTTCTTTTTTCTCTTCGTTTCCTTTCTTTTTTCTTTTTTTTTCTCTTTCTTTCTTTTGTTTTATATTTTCCCATTTATGCCGCCCCTACGAAAGTGCCGACCACGGCGATTCACCCACATGGCCCCCTATTTGGTAAATGTCATTGGTCCAAAGAAAATGTATAAATTCCAAACTCTGTCTTACATCTTACTGGAATGAAATATACAATGAGCCCAAAAATTATTTTCTACTGAAATGGTAGCATTTTAATGATACTATTTAATAGTATAGAAAATATTACGTTAATGAGTGGGTGTTCATCTGTTCTATGGAATCATATCGTTAAATGTTAAAGAGAAAGGACGTTTATGTATTGATTACAAAGTAATAAATATGAATTAGAATAAAACACTCGCTTCTCTGAATAATAATAATAATAATAATAATAATAATAATAATAATAATAATAATAATAATAATAATAGTAATAATAATAATAATAATAATTTTCAACAACATAAGTTATTGGTACAAATATTAGCCTCCACTGCAGTCCTAAAATATACCCTCCAAAAACCTAGCTGAACTGCTGTGAAAAAAAATCAAATAACACTTTCCTGAAACATGCACACTTTACTTTTTCACGTATGCTTCTTTCTGTGGATATGTATTTTTAAAATCGCCAGATACAGTGCATATAGTATCAAAATATGTTAAATATTAGGCTTAAAATAACTTAAACTTGCATTTTAATTAAAATAATCAATTGGATTAATGATGAGACGGGGGTGGGGTATGATACCGCGTCTTTTCTTATTTGTGAAATATTCCGCAAACTAATGGCGTACTGCCCCTTTTCTTTTGGTTGAAATGTTTAGTAAATACACCGGTAAACATGGCCGACAAAAAGAAAACGGAGGTTGAAGTAGAGAATAAAGGAAAGAAAGATGGAAAGAAAACAGAGGACAAGACACAAGAGCTGGTGAAAAAATCTCTTTCAAAATAGAAGTTTTTGATGATTATCAAGCATCCGCTCACGTAACCTTAGAGTTAATTGTGAAGTTTGGACGCTTCAATTGTGCATAGTCATGAACATGACAGTGTGTTGGGGGTGGGTGGGAATTCGGTTGAAAATGGAGTTTTCAGGATTTTTATCCTTTTTAACTTAATTACTTCACTGTATACTTACCAAGGTGCTACTTGCTCGCGATAGCATAACATACGACGTGGTATTAATACACATGTTATGTACAGATAGGAATAATGAAATAATTCCAACGCTGTACTGTATTTTCGCGACGAAGATTGTAATGAGATTCAGAAGAGAGCTAAGTTGCTAGAACTGAAAGTTCAGATGGGACGGTAGCCAAGTGTAAGAAAAGTGTGATGCCTAGCTTAGTGCATGGAATAAAAACTTTCTTGGATTGACAATTCAGTCTTATTCTGATGGACAAACAAGAGCAATGTCATTGTTATAAAGAATGTAAAATTAAACTCAATGGCAACCAATAGTTCTTCTAATTTGCATAGCTTTCTGGGAGGGGACTGCAACTTTTGCTGGTGGGACTCCTAGTTTTACCAAAATGGGAGTCCTGGACTCCTAGTTTTAAAACCCTAGCGAGACCTCTGATTACAAATTAATGGTTTAGTCTATTAATATTAGAATATTATTGAGCATTTTGTAATTCCAGTGAATAATAATTTGAATAAATAAATCCATCTAAATTAAAAACCGAAGACTGATTCTGCTTTGGATGTTAAGGCAGAAATGAATAATCCTTAAGTGAATAAGTTTATGTACCCCCCCCCATTTGACCTAGATTGCAATTACCATTTTCTGGAAATACTCTGCCAGTAAAAGACTTCTTTTCTGAACATTCTAGTGTTGGAATCAAGACTGTATTTTTAACTCAAACTGGGTAAACGTGTACAATTAATAATGATCTGAATATTTACTCTATAATCATAGAAACTTATTAGCAACATAAATGTCTCTGGTCAGGTAGACCATTATCTTGATTTTGGACTAAGGTCAGTTAAAAAACACAGATATACATAACATATAATCACTGAGAAAAGCCATCAAACAATTCAAATTAATTATGCATAACATCATCTTAAGCAGAGCTTGAAATTAATGCTAATCCACTATCCAGCAGTTGGTGACTTGGCTGATGGATCTCAAAAACCCAGTCATCAATAATCCATTGGAGAAGTGAAAATTACCAACATTTGCCATTATTATAACTCTGTGGTCTTAAAATAATGTAATAGAATAGATTGAGAAGCAACTAACGTTGTAAAATTCAACAGATAATTTATTTCCCTAGAATACAAAATGAAAATGTAAAAGAACTTAGGGTATTGCAAGTTAAATCTCAAATAATCATAGAATTACTAACACAAGTCCTAATGAATAAAGTTCTGAATAAACTTTAGTGGTATTCCAAATAATTTCCAATGCTTAGGGTATTGATGTGCTTGTAGTGACCATTAGTCTTTAATGTACTAATGTACCAATGGCCTGAATTGTAATGATGTGCCAACAGTCTTTTGTTGAATCATTGTAATGGTATCCAAGGTTTCCTTCTTTAAATTCAATATAATTCCCCGTTAATGTTTCTGCCCAAGAATATTTTTGAGCACTCTGTATTTCCAGTGAATAAATAATTTGAATAAATAATTCCAGTCCAAATCATGCACAGTAAACAACAAATAATTCTTCCTCAAGATCTTATAGCATGAATAAATAAGTTTTCCAGTAAACAGTATTTTATATAAAAAACATAAGACACAAAAGAATAATCTGAATGAAGACCAAAAGTTCATTTCAAGAACAATTTAAGTTATAATTAAAAGGTCTGTTACTAAAAATATAATGTCCTTGACTCAGACCAAGATAATGATCCCTATATTTAACCTACACTCAAAGAGGAATATAAGCTGTTTGTTTACAGAATAAAAAAAATCAATGGTTTTGGTCCGGTAGAAAATGAACCTCATTTTGGACAAGGTCAGCTGCAAGATACAATTTTACACAACGCCTTCATAATAGTCAAGCACGTGGTCCTAAGTCATTGTTCCCATTGATGGTTAATTGATCTGTTTAATGTAATAATTGAGTACCTACCAACATCCTGCACTTGACTAGGTACAATAAATGCTTGCAGTGCAAATGGACAAGTGTTAAATTAATCTACTCGGTAAAAAATGCATGTGATCATTATAAAAGCAGTCTTTGCATACATGGAACTAGCCTAGTATACTGCCATCAGGTACTGATTTCATTACTGATGATAACAAAAGGTGAATGGTATCTGGCTGGTATTACCAATCAGAAAAGGTTGCAGTTGCCAACTCAACAAATAATCCTGAACTATACAGAAGAATGTGCTTTAATATTATACCATTGTTGATTGACATTCAGTGCATTGCGCAGTTACAGTTGTAAAGATATGGAAGTATTAGCAAGATGTGCAACACCTACAGAAATGTCAGAAATTTCATGATGATAAGAGAAATTTTGATCACAAACATGTTGAAGAGAAAAGACTAAGAAGGTACTAGAAATGCCTGGAAAATGAACACAAATAGCTGAAGTATGATCCAGGAGATACTGTGATGTTGTGCACTTTCTACATTGATTATTTGTAAAAATCAGAAAGTGCACAGGGTACTTCATTTCGTGAGTCTTGTTACACAGTTATTGTTTGGGTTAATGAATAAAATTAGAAAATGAATTGGCTTCTGTCTGATTTTAGCAGAATTTGTGAAATTTAGACGGTTAGTAAAATTTATTCTAGTGACTCTGTGTCTTAGATTTTAAAAAAATCCCAATTTTGAGCCCTGCTTAAGTGTTAGTAGACTTGACCCTGTTTATTTGTTTGTTTGGAGATTACATTTACATGTACCTTACCTTTTCAAGGAAGAGAAATATGGAATATTTAAAGTTAATTGCCCCTATCAGTGGTCCAGATCTGCTTGTAAATAGAAATATGCTTGTAGATTCTGTACTGATTGTATTTAATTACTTCCCATGGGTATTGTCTAGTTAGTAGAAAATGTGATGCCTTGTATGTACTTATGTTTCTATAATATGCATTTTTTTCCATGTATGATATGATATGTACACATACATATGTTGTCTGCATTGTATGGTATATATATATATATATATATATATATATATATATATATATATATATATATATATATAGTTTAATAATGCTTGAGCTTTGAAAATTAACAATTTTTATTTTTCAGTCTGAAGAGGATAAACAGCTTCAGGAAGAACTTAACATGTTGGTTGAAAGATTAAAGGTAAGCTTGACATCTATCATTAATTAATCATTAGTATATACAGGGTTCCCACACCGTGAAAGTTGGAAAAGGTCAGGAATACCTTTGAAGGTACAAACAAAAATAACAAGACAAAAGTTCTGTTTTTTGTAAAATATTCATTTATTTTATTTTACAATAATTTTTTTGTAATTTAGTTGTGATATTTTATTGTCGTATTTTGTGACAATCTCAGATCTCCTAAGGGCAAGTTCAATTTTCCAGTCAGCCTGCTCTGCACTTTTATAAAATTGTCAAGTCCTGCGTTCTCAGAACAAAATAAGCTCAGCATGACCTATATTTTGTCTGTTATTTTTGTACTGGCTTTTTTTAAGTTTCTGTTGGTTTGTCATGACCACATGAACATTTGGCATGCCGTATGCATACTCTCCTACTCCGAATCATGAAACTTGGTGAGGGGTGCATCATGATCAGTAAAACATTCTTGTTGCAAAAATAGGTTTCTTTGGCCTATATTTCTTTGAATATGTTACACAGTTGCAGACCTGCCAACCCTTACGATTTTGCCATAAGTCTTACGAAAATGACCCTTAAAATATGGACTTCCGGCATAAAAGCAAAAACTACGGAAAAATTATCATTGTTGAAAAATCCGGAAAATTTGTTCAGCCGTGTTTGATTTGGATCCGGGTTTCATATTAGAATTAGTGAAATTAGTCATGGAACTGACTTACTTTACAGCAGTTCCTCAGACGTTTTAAACTGCACCTACTTGTTCATGCGAAGCGTCTGCATGATCAAACTGTTCATTATATAATTTTTTTAAAAATAGCATCCAGCAAGCGATGCATGTTTAAGGCAAAAGGGAAAATAAGCCTCTTGGAAATGTTAATGATCAGTGTAGAAGAATAAAAAATTCAGATTCTTGTGAATAAAAGCTGGAAGGGACACAATTACATTTATTGGACATCACGTGCCAATTTGAGTATGACTCATGACAGGAGATATGATTGCCATCATCATGTGAAATGGAAAAATTATTTCCAAGAATTACATCAAGTTGAGAGGTAGCAACAAGAAATTGAACTGCATAGGGTTTGGAACTAAAGTCTGTGCAACTGTACTGGTGGTAAATAAAATATATGCATATTTTAAAAACTTTTCAGTTGAACATAAGGGGCCCCGAGTGGCCGAGTGGTCTAAAGCGCTCACCGTTACGGATCACTGCCATCTCACCTCTGTCTGCATGAGTTCGAGTCTCAGGCTCGACTAACATGGGTACGTGAGAAAGCCTGCCAGTATCTTCTCGTGGGTCGGTGGTTCTTCCCGGGGTATTTCAGGGTTCTTCCTCCACCAATTATACTGGCCGCCATGTATAGCCTATCTTGTGCTGAAAAATGGCGTTAAACCCAACAACAACAACAACAACAACAACATCAGTTGAACATAATGTTTATCGTCGCTGCATGTCTCGAATACAGAACTTTTAATTATATTTTCCAGCTTTACAGTAGCAGTTTATTATATTTTGTTACACCTTACTGAAGACTGGTCAAACTTATGGAAAAAATCAACTGCCTTACTGAGATGAACTTATCAGGGTTGGCAGTTCTGCAGTTGTACTAGTTAGGAGAACTACTACTTCAGAACAGCTCACATGTTTTTGGAACCTCATTCATCACGGTGGGGGACTTAATCCTCCACTTTCTCTCCACAATAATGCTACATGATGGTGCAGTAAAATACTAAGAAATCACCATCTCACCTCGGCTGGCACGCCGATGGTGTCTCTACCGTCAAGCGGCTGATCAGCATCATTGATGGACATTTGAATAGCCAATTAATGAAGACCAACCATGGAAAGACAGACATGTCATGAGTGATTAACAGTCAAATAGCATTTCAACAATCAGTGATCTTTATTTCGATTACATATATGGACAGTAGAAATTAATTTCAAAAGTTTTGTATAATTTGTACATTTAGAAAACTTACACGCTGATGTGACGGGAGGCCCACCTTGTTGAGCTTCTCTTGGACAGTGTAGATAATTAAATTCCAGATAGCAGCAGCTTCTGTTTAAAAACACAAACAACAAAAAAGAAAACACTGAATTGACACTTAAATGTGAATGTGTTTAGTCCATAAGCAGTAATGGCCCTGTTATGGGATTGAATATACATACACACAACTACCAACTAGTTCAATTCTGAATGCACGTGTACTGTATGGGACTGGCCATTTATTTCTGACTGGTATTTTTTTTTTATTTCATTCGTCACAAGATAAGTTTGTTTCAGGTAAAGCAAGGAATGGCATAGTGTCCTCCTTTATACCACAAATCAGAACAAGACAATACTTTTCAAGCATCTACCCCACTCACTCCAATTTGAAACTTGAATGGTCTTTCCCTAATAAAGACTTGGCTTCAGTGTATGTTCAGCATAAATCAAGGCAGTGACCATTGTAAACACTGTTATGAAATGTTACAACCAGAACAAGATGTTAATATCAGCTTGGAAAAGGTGCATTTCTATCACACGAATGACTTTGCATGTTGCACGTAATACCTGTAGCTTAAATTATGGTTCAGTCATTAACAACGGTAGATATATTTACCGTTCTATGATCACTAGCACACTGTGCAATCATATTGGACAAATCGGAAACCTGTCTGATCTACTATTTGTCTGGATTTCACCTGACCAATGGCACTGGGCCTTTGCCCAAGGGGACTTTTCATGGAGATTAGCCTGACTGAACAAGACACCAATTGAACTGCTCGCAAGGGCTTAATTACTACTTTGGCAGTTGGCAGGAAAAATCAGAAATGCATTTCTTGGTGGACCCATTTGCTTACAGTTGCAATATGATGGATAAGTCTTGCTCATGAAGCCCCCCACTTGCAAGGGCACATTGATTCACCTTTCATACAAGACCTGCTTCCTCATTTGCGTAAGTGATGGCAGGCAGAATCAGCGAAATATATGCCTTATCAATAGTCCAAACTACATACAGTTCCGACAAGACTGGTCAGTTTCACTGATGACGGTATCCTTTTTCATTGCTAAGAACAGGCTGCCATTAGTGGATAACCAGATGTTTATAATGAAATTACTGGCAACTTTGGACACTTCAGCTCAAGACCAACTACAAAATCCAGTATGAGCTTTGAGGTGTTGTCTTAAAATGACAGAGTCATTGCATCGAGGGAGGTTACGCTTATTTTTACCTCTCAAACAAGAACAGGAAGATATATTAGGACAGACTCTTTCATCAGGCTTAAGTAGGTTATTCACTCTGCATTATGAGAAATAAGCCCAGCTCAATGGATTTGTTACGCATTTGAGCTCACAGTGGATAGCATTTGACCAGAACTGTGCTCTAACTGACATTATCCAGGCTGTGGGATGGAGATAGAAGTCAACATTCTCCAGTTTTTATATACTGTATTTCATGTAATTTTTTTATACATGAAAAAATAATTATTAATTTCAGTGTACGAAAAATTATATGTAAAATAAATAATTATCATTTGGTGGTACTGACCGTGTACGAAAAATAAAGGGATCCTACCTGAACAAGTTCTGTGGAACACACACCACTCGACAACCTAACGGTACAAACATACAAAGTAAATGTATATTTTCTGTCTCATTCTGCTCTCAACTCAAGAATCTAAATACAATAAAAATAAAAGTACTCAAAAAGATTTTTGTTATTATTAGTGAACGAGAGATAGAGAGAGAGAGGTTATGTCTCAGTGTGCAAGCTGTTCTGCATTTAGAGCTTATGTAGCTGTTATGCTGTGTAATGTTGGCAAAATGATTAAGATGGTTTGAACATGCATTATTTATATGTATTATTTATTGGTAAATTGTACGCAACGATATGAGTCCACGTTGTGAAGAAACTAAGTGCAACTTGTATTTTTACAGCACCAGTAATCTCATTATCAAATTGCAATAAAAATAAAGAACTTGAAATCACGTTTTAGTTAATGCATGTGAGCTTGTGTGTGTGTGAGAGAGAGAGAGAGAGAGAGATGAAACAAAATTTTGTCAGTGTGCAAGACTGTATTTATTCAGGGTGGTTTTTATTTGTAGCTTTTGCAAAGAGAAAAAAGACTATTTTCAGTTACCTGACGATTGTGATCATCCTCATGTATTATGACCCTACTATATTCCATTATCAATAAACACGGCTAAAACAACTATTCGTTCTTCTTTTAATTATGATGTACATTGTCACAGCAACCACATGGCAATGCAGTGTTATTTACACGGTAATTAAACATGCTTAGCGCTTTGGTTATTCCATTTGAAACCAGATTGAGGGCAAGAATTGACAGAAGAGATCAAATCAGTGAGGCTGCCATTGGGGAAATGAGGCTCTCTTAGGGAAATGAAAATTTGTCGATGTGCTATTGAAGCCATTGTCCATACAGCAGATGTTATAAGGACAAGCGATCATATGCATTACTTGTTATTCGAACTTGCCAATAAAGATAATAGTGGGGTATATCGTAGAATAGATTTGCATGTTAATTATATCCAACTCAAAACAGAACAAGCACTTGAAAGATAGTATATGTATATATACAAATCGATTTAACAGAGTCAGTGATTATCAAAATTACAATTGAAAAAGACATGGTTTTTATATTTTATGTTTGTATGACTATAAATGGTCTGTGGTCTTCACTTTAGCGTTTACTGAGATGTAATTTTTGTTGGATAAGAAAACATCAAAGGGCTTCCGAACTTGTTTTAAAATGCAAGTGGTGTTTTGTTATGGTGACTGACTTAATAAGGAGAACTAATTAACAATAATATTCAAAGGTTTGGCCTGTGAAGTCCTTTGTCCATTTGTTAATAAACACCAGAAGATATTGTAATGACAATAAGAGAGCTTATGCACATTGGCACCCGTGGGATTTTTTGCAGGGGAGGTCAGTCAGTCACGGCCAGGAGAGTTAGTATAGTAAGCAGTCTGAAACTAAAGCTAATATTTACTAAGCATTTTGAACAGACTCTTGTGACATATTTTCAGCTTCATTTGCATGATTAAATTTGTCAGAATCTATATATATATATTTGCAGTATGATTTCCAAGGGGGTCATGTGACCCCCCCATGACCTATGCTGTGGGCACCCATGCTTATGCACCAGTCATTGTATTTTCTCACCAACAATTAATTATTAATTTTTGTAAAAACAAAATGACAATACCCAAACGTAAATCTTCTTAGTAGAAATTTTATGTCCGATAATTTAATGGATTTTTTTGAAAAATACAAAGTGATATGTACAAAAAATTATGATACATTTAAATAATCATTATTTTGATAACGGGGTTGTATATGAAAAATTAAAGGGTACAAAAAAATAAATGAAATACGGTAAGAGACATTTCATCTCAAAGGGCTCAGCTCGATCAGGTAGGACCTATAGCCATGGCCCAACAAGTCACCTTGCCAGGTCGTTCAACATCTTCATAAGATGTGGCATCACTGCTTCTGCTGGATTTGTTGGAGGGAAAATTTCCCTTTTTGAAGCCGCTTCCTGACAGATGGAGTCTTTTCTAGTTGGGGTATCTAGAAACTTGTCTCACAAGCCTTAGGAGACCAGAGATGGCACTCTTGGGCAAGGTGATGTATCTCTCTTTACTTCTACCTGTTCTCCTAAGGTATTATGATTGGGTAACATATTGAAACAAACAATTTTTATTCTTGTAAAATATGTTTCTTTGGAAATACTTACCTAATCATAATACATATATTCCCTATCGCCTCCCTGCAGTTATATCCATATAGACAGCATGTCTTTCGCTCAGTAGTAACTGAGACATTCATGAAATTTGGCTTCAATCCCTGTACCAAAGGGACTTCGCTAGCCAACCACCACCCAGGTGGGCAGATAAGTTTTAGCTTTTTAGCAAAAAGTTTTTAACCTCTGACAGCTGGATTTTTGAGGTTGTAGTAGTTCTCCTTAGGTATTTTGATTGAGTAAATACTTGTGAAGAAACATAATTTACTAGAAAAAAATTGTTTCATGTTTCAGTGACATATTCAGATTTTGTGTTTAATTTATTTGGTACTGTTTATGTTGAAATCATAAAAATTCATAATTTGATGCATATCAGTTAATTACATCCAGAGGTCACTGTGATCTAGGTTAGAAGTATTTGTGTAACTCATGGCCATGTCATCCATGCTGTATACAGCCTAGGCTACACAGAAGGCCCTTTTTGATCAGTAGAGTTAGAAATCATGTTAATTTTCCCATATTAATGACTATAAATTATTAGTCACAGACCAGAAGATCATATGGGGTGGCTTTCTGTCCATCATTCATCCATCCATCAGCACAAGTTTATTATCACTACTCATCCAAAACCTCAAGTTGGACCAAATGAAAATGATGCCCTTTGGACATTTTGTATGGCCATCATAGTTGCCAGCTTGAAAATCTTATCTCTACTTTTTCCAAGTGGATGGTCATATCAGCATGGGGTTTTCACTAAATGACTTCTTATGATGTCTTGATTGTCCTAAATGAAAATGGTGCTAATCTAAAATCCAGTATGCACGCCATGATGGCCATCAGAAAATCTTGTTATTGCTACTCCTCCTGGAGGGATGGTCATATTGACATGAATTTTTATCAGAATATTTATGATATTTACTTTGTTCTAGATGAAAGTGGTGCCAATCCAATATGACCACCACCGAGGTAATTTGAAATTCCATTATCACTAATCCTTTTGAATGGATGGTCATATCAACAAAGAGGTTTCACCAAGAGACTTTTTATCATCGTCGTCCTAAATGAAAATATTACCAATCTTACATCTAGCACCATGGCCATCTTGAAAATCTTGTTAGAGGGGGATCACTCATTTGGGTATTAACTACATATAACTTCTGGAACTAATTTTTAAATATTTCATATTTTGCATCTAAAATTCATAGGAATGTTATGGAATCAATATGATAAAACTTGATTCAATGTTATTTACAATAAGTCAAGGGGATACCTTTATTACCTATGAATACTAGAGATGGATTCAGTACTCAGCAGTTAAAAGAAGAAAATGTCTTATGGTGGATTCATGGAAGTTCTTTTCAGCCAGTAGAGAGTAACTTCCATTGTTGGACTTCTGTACATTGTGATAGTTACCCTCAGCAGGTTAACTGCGTTGTACTGTGAATGGCTGTAAGAATTAGATGAGAGATCTGCATGCATTGCGTGTGAGGCCACAGTTGTAGTGGTTAATCAAGGTATTTATTGATGCATAAACAATGCTAGTTATGCTGTCACCTCAGGGTTACTCAAAGCATGTGAATGTCACTCGTTAAAAGCTGGCTTCTAGGGATGGAGAAGGATAATAACATCTGAAGCAGATATTATGAATAATAATTTAAAAAAGAAAAACAAAATTATCAGTACATGTAATATCTGGTTTTTATCACTTTATTATAGCACTTCTGCTCTGATATAGAAAATAATTTTCAGGTTTTATTGTTTAATGTCTTTTATGCCCAGTAATGCCTGTAACAGTGCACATATACAGAGGAGCCTTATTAATCCAGACTCCATTTATCCAGAAACCTCGCTATCTGGACATAATTCAACAGGAATGGAATTCCTAAATGTTAATTTGCTCTGTTAATAAATCTCCATTCCAGATCTGGAAATCAGAATCGGGGACCAGTGTGTAAACCGGATATAATCTGTCCAAAAATAAGAAAATTTGAAAAATTGTATATGAAAATACAGTCAGTCAGATAACACAGAATCACCTACACAAATTTGGAGGTGTGTCAATGTATCAGTTTCTGATTGGTCAAATTCTAGTGGTATCTTAAAGTTATCAATTGATCACTTGATCATGTGTGGAAAAACTAAGTAGTGTGACCATATTGTATCCAGTGATTGTATAAACAATGTCTGTTTTAGGTAGTTGCCGACAGGGGTGTTGATAATTAAGTAAACACACTGGGATCAAATCATCCACGCTTTTGGCATGACATATGGTTAATAAGTTAAGTGTGTCATTAAGCCTCGTTGTTATCAATTGTATATAACAATCACAGTTTATTGATGGCTGTACAAATAGTTGATTGATTTAAGCTGTGGACAGTATAGGGCTTCATTTCAGAACAAAATGAGGACATCAATTATCAGCTCATTAGCAGCTATTACAGCTGTAAAATATGACTTATAAAAATGACTGCATTTTATTAGTTTACCATAACACATTTAACTGTGAGATATCACTTTGTATTCGTTGTTCTTTTTACATATATTATGGCAACACCATCAGGCAAGCCTAGAGGAGTAGAGATACCAGCCAGCATAAAAAAGATTTACCAGCACAAAGAAGATCACCCAAAAGCTACCATTCATATGCCAGCATATTTTAGCTTACTCATCCTTAGACATTGGCAAGTCAACAGTTGTGGACATCATAAAAAACAAGGACAAATGGTTGTCCGTACCTGCCGACTCAGCAGACCTAACCCATGCTTGCCACACCAAATATCAAGTTGATGATACTGTATTCATGTGGTTCTCAGACATATTGGCCCACCACGCCACCGTCAACGATGAATTGCTCATTGCCAAAGCAGAGATACTTGGAGACCAACTTGGCATCACTGACTTTGCCTATTCTCATGGTTGGCTACAAGGCTTAAAGAATCAGTGGGGCATCAAATGCAAATTGTATGAGGGAGAAGCAGATAGTGCCAACATGAACAAAGTGCAACCTGCCAGAAAAGAACTACAATGACTACTACAAGACTATGACCCACAAGACATAATTAACCTTGATGAAACTGGATTGTTTTTCTGACTGGGGCCAAACTACAGTTTAGCAACCCACAACATTAAAGGCACCAAAATGTCAAAGGATAGGATCACCATGGTGCTCGCTACAAATGCAACAGGGACCATCAAATTGAAACCATTTGTCATCGCTAAAGTCAACAGACCCTTGGTGTTTTTGGTAAAACTTATAAACCAGATACATACGTGAGATACAGACACAACTGCAAAGCTTGGATGACGGCAGAACTTTTCATCGGCTGGTTGAGTGACTTCAAGAGACAGATGAGGGAAGACAAATGCAACGTTGTCTTACTTGTAGACAATGCTGCAAGCCACACACAAAGGAACATTCAATTACGCAATGTAAAATTACACTTCCTTCTGCCAAATACAACGGCACACATTCAGCCAATGGATGCTGGCATGATATGTGCATTCAAGGCCCACTACAGGAAACAATTGGTTAGACATTACATTGACTGTGCTGAGCAAGTCAAGGTTTAAACTGTGGACATTAGGCAGGCACTACACATGGTAATGACAGTGTAGGGTTAAGTGACACAAACTACAATCTCTAACTGCTTTAGACATGTATAGATCATACCGACACCAACCACTACTGTCGAAGATATTGATGATGGAGATGACATGCCATTAAGTGAGTTCAGAGATCTAATAAGAAGCCTTCCCACCCAGGCTGAGATGTCTGCCGAGGAATACGTATGGATAGACGACATGGAAGAGACAGGGCAACAACTCAACGATGACGACATTTTGACACTGGTATTTAGAGATGAGGTTCCAGACAATGCTAATGAAGAAGATGATGATGCCACTACTGACTCCGAGGAAAAGACATTACCATCAACCAAGCCAAAGACAGCATAGCAACACTCATTTCATATTTTGAGCAGACGTCAAGCAGCAGAGAGGGCGAACCCTACAAATTGGTTTCGACCAAAAGATTTAAACATGAAGTCATACTAAATAAGGCAAAAAATATAGGGTCAATAACGTTAAACCAGAATCTGTAACCAAATTGAGATTCTCTCTACGTGGGTTATTTACGCTGTTACTTTTCATGACATCTGTGTTTGTAAATGCTATGCGGTGCTCGTGCGCGTCATTTTTGTCAGTCCACCCTCTCTGCTGCTGTGGATTTTATCCAAATATTTTATCAAGTCCGTTACGATATCTCGACCTAGGGTCGTGCAAATTTATGGTTATAAAACCAAACGGGGTAGTTGTGCTTTTGAAAAAAAGTTTTTGAACTTAATCATATCCATGTCCCCTGAACACCAAGTATAATAAATATTTTGCAGTGTATGATCATCAATTCCGTTAAACACAACCAAAATATTATAGTTATCTCTGATCACTTTAGGTATTTGTGTATAACGCTGGGTAACATAAATCACGTCTGTATTTTTATGTCTACCTCTGGAAAATATCCGAGCTGGATTTGATTGTTTGTCCAGCATGACATCGTCGTATCCTACTAAATTATTAATAAGTCCATCAAGATCATCTACAGATGGCGCTTCATCAATACTAGTAAAAAAATCAAAAATAATTACCGTCTTCATTCAGCAACTTTGCATTTTAATTAAAATCTTTAAGTACTTCATAGCATCGCTGATCATCTACAGATGGTGCTACTAAATATAATTTATCCCACTTCAGCCATCTCATTATCAAATTAAGCAATAATTGTGTTTTGCCTGGTCCAGATGGACCTATTATTATCATTCTGATAGAATTCGGTAGTGCTGGGTGATGCTTGACTGGTTCTTGTTTTCGTGTCGCCAAAAAGTCAATTATATCCATATGATAAATAATATGAATTTATATTGTGTTCGATGCAAGGCAGCCACGTCCACCACTGGATTAACAACAATAATAACAAAAAATAAAAAACGCACACTGACAGGTAAGTGTGAAAAGTGTGGCACAAAAAAATACAAATTTATTTCGTCTAGTACAGCGACAGGAGGTGATATCACTGCTTCGTTGGGAAAATTGCCAGGGGCTCCGTGGGCGCAGTATCCCGGAGAAAAACTCTTACGCCGATACAATTATTGTGGACCTCGAACTCGACTTGATATCCGACTTGACGAACAAGATCAACCAAGACCAGGAGAGCATCCAATAAATAAGATTGATCAAGCGTGTCACGTTCATGATGTTGCGTATAAAAGTAAAGATTTACAACAATGGCATCTCGCAGATGTGAAACTGATTCATGCGTTAAATTCTATACCTGATAAATCTCTCAGAGAAAACTCGCTAGTTTTCTAGTAAAAACTGCTATGAAAGGTAAAATAATGCTAGGGGCTGGGTAATTAATTATATAACTATTATAATGGAGTCCATTTATTATAGCCCAAGAGGATATTGGAAGGGCAGAGCAGCAATTAGTAAACTTGCTGAAGCAGCAAAAGTCTCATGTGCTGTTGCTGCAGCGTGGTTAGCACAACAGGCAATATGGCAAATCTATCTGCGTCCACCTAAAAAAATTCAGTACACGTATTTTGATGTCAGCGTTCCCAATGAAGTTCATCAAGCAGATATTTTGTTTTACCGCACGATACTATTAAAACACGTGGACATCAATCACGCACATACAAATACGCGTTAACTGTCATTAATGTTGCAAGTAGATATAAAGAAGCAGAACCATTATCAACAATAACAACATCTGAAGTTGCATCTGCGTTTGAACAAATTTATCAACGAGGACCTTTGTGATGGCCACAGTTGCTACAAGTTAATCCTGGCAAAGAATTTCTTTGTGCAGTATCATTGTTGATGAAACAACATAATGTCAAAATCAGACAGGGACTCACTACAATTCATCATGATCAGGCAATAGTTGAATGATTTAATCGAACACTCGCTGAGCGGTTATTTGGATACCAGTATGCAAAGGAAATAATTCAGAGCGACATGAGATCTCGTGAATGGGTTGCAAGATTACCAAGTGTGATAGCTGCGTTAAATAATGAAATTACTAGTGCAACTTCTATGAAACCTATTAATGCAATTACAAAAAAACATATACCCCGTAGCGATGGTTACGGACAACAACGTGACTTTCCAAAACAGTCAGTGTTAGGTAATGTGATTGTAAGGTATTTATATGAACCTGGTGAACTTGAAGGGGGTAAAAAAAAGAGCAACTGGTCCTATCTGGAGTGTGACTTCACATAAAATTTCTAGCATGATTAGATCTACGGGTAGACCTGCCATCTACAGACTGGATTCAAATGCTCCTCAACGTGGATTTGTGCGTGAACAATTACAAGTAATTCCTGAAGACAAACAGTTACCACCGCGTTCACTTTTGTAAACTAGCACCAGGGCGTCCAGCGCCCCGACGTCGATTGCATTCAAGACAGGTCAGCATCACATTATCACGTGTATGACCAAGATCACTATTGATTCTGTCTATGGTGAACTGTCTTGGATTAATACTCGAATTTCCCATAGCATATTACAGTTACAACTTGCACAATGATTATTCTGTCATTGTTTTAGTGTCATAATCAATTCAGTATCAATATCAAAATCGCGATTATTTTTTTTGTCACATTGCTTATAACCAAATAGTTTTTTTTCTTATTACGCCAACACCTTCGGTGTCGTCAATAGCAGTTTGATTATTATTTTCTGTAAAATTCATAATAACCCTGTGCAGTTGAGATATTCTTCTGACTCAAGATACTGCGAGATAAACTAAATTTGACCATTCGATTCTATCATCGACAATGCAGATATTTGTATCAGTAATAGTTAGTCCTTGTGACGAATGAATCATTATAGCATATCCTAATTTCCATGGAGTTTTATCCATGATCAACGCACTCTCAACAACATCAACATCAACCAAAACAATATCATTCAATACAAGATTTTGTTTTTCATTTGTTCCTGGAATTTCAACTTCAATGTTTTGTCGTCGAGTATCTGCTGGGTGATAACATAATGGTACAGGTAGATTTGAAAACTTTTCTTTATGTAACAGAAATAATTTCTCTTGCAATTCATCACGAACTATCTTTTTACTCGCAACTATTAAATCATTTGGTCTCCATAAATTCCAAAAATCGTTCACAGGAGTTTCCGGAATTATTTCACGCATTATCTCACATTGTATTTTATCTGGCTGTAGTCTGATTAATCTTTTAAATTCTTTCAGGGGTTCATCAATAGCTCTATGATCATCATTTATTTCTTCATAATAATCCACAGATGTTTTTAACCACTCGTGGAGATTGACCGACGAAAGGTGGTGGTTGACCATGATCGCCACACATAATTATCGCAGTATTTTTTGTTAATAACCAATTAAGAAATATTTTTAGTGTTTCTAATGATACTATACAGATTTCATCCCAGATGATAATCCGGGGTATATATTTCTCACCCATTCGCTCAGGTGTCCACGTATCCCCGCACCATCTGAAGAAACCATGATAAGTTTGAGATTTTACTCCTCGTTCGTTTATTTCTCTGGCAAGTCTATATGTAGGTGCCAGAACAATCATATCAATGGAGTTCTTCAAACTACGGCGAAATAATTCAATGGCACATGTTGTTTTTCCAGAACCTCCAGGTCCATTGAGATAAACGGTTTTATGTCTGGTCACAGAATCAAACACAGATGGTGCTGTCAATGTTAATATTTGATTATGATTGCTGTAATATATTTCCCTGATTTCAACGTCAGCAGATTCTGAATAATCAAGTATATTTTCTTGTTTTATTCTCCATGATCCCCATTCACCATTACTGAGTAGCGGTTTTAGCAAATCTAAAATACACTTTATTTATATAAAATGAATCCGTGGCAACTCTAACTGCGTAACGAGGAAATCTATTTATCATCGATAATAAATTTATGGAA
This sequence comes from Megalonaias nervosa, assembly GCA_016617855.1. Lineage (NCBI taxonomy): Eukaryota > Metazoa > Mollusca > Bivalvia > Unionida > Unionidae > Megalonaias > Megalonaias nervosa. The sequence continues at coordinate 66,793 of JAECUM010009011.1, forward strand.
ACGTACGCGAGCATAGAAGATCTTAAATGAGTAAATTGCGGTGATTCACCATCAACATAGCTCACTATTGTACCTAATTTAGACCTGTCTGATAAATAAGCATTACTCCGACTCATAAATGTATTTTTTTCCGTTGCATCAGCAATTATAAAATCGAGTTCAGCATCATCCATAATTAATCTTGTACACATTCGTTTATGATCATATGATCCTCCTTGAGTAAACTTACCGATTATTTTTCTGCTGAGATCTTTTGCAACTTTATTTTTATGATCAATCATATCAGGATTTTCATCATCTGACTCTGTCAGGGGTTGTGGTAACCAAACTTGTTTCTGCAGATGATATGATATAATAGCTTCATTCAGGCGTAACGACAATTGCATCCCAGTATCAAGCATGTATCGTAATAACACTATTGGAGCCCAATATTTTTCTGAGAAATGTCTTCCAAACCAAACATAAATAATCGGATGCAGATCATCACAAAACTCAAATGATTCTATACAAGCAAATCCAGTTAGGTCAAAATCAGGTAAGAGTCCGTTTATCGCAATTCTGGTCATCTCGTGTGTGGGATGTCCGAATCTTTTAAAGTATTCAGAACATTCTCCGTATCCAAGAAAACTTCCAGGATAACACGCTACTATATCAACCGATATAATATCGCTATAATCGTATTTGGTATTCCTTAATCCGCCGTGTCCGTATTCAACACAACTGTGCTGGATGTCTTCAAGAAATTCTAATCATGTCGGTTTCCATGAATTTTTTTCTTGAGCAAAGTGAGCCACAACCGATGGAACTGTAAAACAATTATTTTAGTAATTGTTCAACTTCAGCATCATCAGAATTATATTTCAATGCAAGATTCTTCATTTTTTCATGGAGAGATTCTGCACGGTAAATTTCTCCATTAGGCCTTACAAACTGATCGTAATATGAATCTGAACTCTGAAATAACCAAACAGATACAGGGTCACTCTTACTAATATCATTGATAGCGTCAAATATATAATCGCTATAAAATTTAACTATTCTATCCCGTGGAAATATTGTTACAGTGTTAGTCCAAGCATGTGCATTATGATCAATGATTGTTATAGGGGTTCCACTTTTTATATATTTCGGTTTGTACAAAATTTCTCTGGTTAGTGTTTTTACTGTTATTGGAAATCTCGATTTCTTTTCTAGCTTAGCAACGTCATTGATAGATGCTCCGGTATCTTTAACTGTTTCTGCCGACGCATTTATTTTTTTACGTCTTAGATTAGTTAAACCGTTTCCACGTATTGCTTTTGAGAAATGTTCCATAACTCTCTCAGCTACGCAGTTTAGTCCCCTTGACAATTTCATCTGTTTGAGATCATCAACGCTAGGTTTATCATTTAGTGGATATATCGCATAAATAACTGCAGTTACAGGATATGCTCGTTCGTAATACGGTTTATCAATACCAGTCAATGTTCCTGGCTTGGATTTATTATTCACTGTAACAGCATTGTTTCCAGTATGAAGCCGTATAGGGTCACGTTTATCACGGATAATCCAAGTGTCATCATCTGTCTGCACAATAAATTTTGCTAGAATAATATATCGCTGATTGTCAAGATAGTTGATAATATTTTTACCTCGTTCGACACTCGTTCTAAAATTAATGATATTCATGATCCTGAATGTCGACGAAGTATGAGCCGCACCATCGTTGCAAAATTCTTTCTTGGCTTCACGGATACGATCGATTATATCTCTATTTATCAAAGCCAGATCTTGCATCAAAAATTTAAATTTAGATTTCCCGATGACGAAGTCATTGAGTTTGTCAAGATCAAATCTTGCTCCCGCCGAGACGGTGGAAGGTTCAATTATGGATAATCTCTGAAATTCCTCCATACTATATTTAAAGCAAATATATGTTGAATTAAACTTTATATCAAACAAACAATAAATGCCGATGGCTTATGATTGGATTTTCTCTTCCTTGTAATAAATCATGCGTAAATGAATTTTGTGGTCAACACATGCAAAGCTTACGAAAAGGTAGTCTAGGAATGAAACCATGTTTACGATGCAGTGTTGGAGTCAGAAGAGAAACACGGTTATGTGTGCAATGCGGTGGTAGAAGATACAGAGAGCTGAAACGATATTATGATAAGAAGTCGTCAGGTAAATCTCCCATAAAAACCGCTGAAGACTATCTGGCCAGATTTCAAAATAATCATTTAGACAAATAGTATTACTATATAAATGGAGCAAAATAAATTTGTGAAACATTCCATCATTAAAAATTATGAAGCATCTCATGATGGTGTAATCAGAAACTGCAGATTAAAGAAATCAGTCGGTACTGTTGATAATGCTGGTTATTTTAGATTTACTGTTGGAAAAAAAAGATATTTATCTCATAGGTTCATATTCGAATGTTTTCATGGGGTCATCGAAGATGGACTTGTAATTGATCACATTAATTCAAACCCAAAGGATAATGATTTATCTAACCTCCGGGTTGTTACACCAAGTCAGAATTCTGCACTTGGAAATGCTGGGAGATGTAAAATGTTTGAAAAGAGGTCGGTTATATCCATAAATACAGAGACTGGTGAAGAGAGAATTTTTAATTCTATGAATGCGGCTGGTAAATATTTTAATATTATACCGAGTTCAGTACAACGTGTCGCAAATGATATTACTAAATCAGCATTTTCGAAAAAATTTAAACAAGATCACGTTCCGGTATATACAATGAAGCAAGATAAATCCGCCATCGCTGATAGAGTAATCAAGTAGTTGTCTCCCTTTTGTTATTGTGTATACATGATCACACATTTATATTCAGTGATATATGTCTAATCCCTCGAACACTAAAGTCGGAGGAATATAATCAAAGACAAAAATCTCAATTTCATTAACATTATAAAGGAATTTATTCTTGGACGTTGTGAAGATGATATTGAAATCCGTGATAGTGGATTTATACATTAAGCCATGTACATGGTAGTCATTATCAATTTTTTTTTGTCTAGATAGAACTGGAATATATCGATCCAATGCATTTACTAACACAGTTCTGGCTAGCTTGAAAATATAATATTTTAACAAGGCAGAAACGGCAGAAATATGTAAAATTGCAGATTTTATTCAGAATCAGATAAAATACTGATCACAGAATCTGCAGTGACAGAGTCAGGGCTAAGATAGCTATATATATATATATGTTTCAAACATATATTTGTAAGTGGAACTCATGGTGCATTCGTAGCACGTCTAATTCTTGTACTCGAGGTCTTGAGTTCGAAACCGATGACTGACACATGTCGATGGTTTTTGGCCCTGGGATGCCATTTTATTTAATAATTATTATTTACTTAATAATTGGGGACGCAAGCAACCCCTTGAGATTTCATGTACCCCTCACCATGTTGAACAACGTGGTGAGTGCAGTTTTGCATTTACCCCGGGGTTTGATTTGGGGGGGTTGTTACATGAAATCGCTTGCGTCCCTAAAATAAACAGCAGGATGATGTGAACTCGTGATCACTGAAGGGTACCCACATAGGGGCATTCAGAAAGAATGTCCGCTGGACCAAAAAGTCTCAATAAGGTGCCTGTGGACCATAAGACAGGTCTTAACCGATGAAAGAGTGCCTGTGGACCATAAGAAAGGCCTTTACCAAATAAAAAAAGAAAAAAGAGAAAAAAAGGACTCTTAGGATCTTATTGGTAAAGGCTTTACCGGCAAAAGGGACCCAATGGAATGGTAGACTGAGCATCATCACTGCTGTTTATTTTTATTCAAAAATATATTTTTGCTTTTATTTTTATTCAGAATATATTTATATATTTATCTGATTCAGAATATATTTTTACTTTTTTGTGATTCAGAATATATTTTTATATTTATCTGATTCAGAATATATTTTTACTTTTATCTGATTCAAAAATATATTTTTATAGATTCAGAATATATTTTTACTTTTATCTGTTTCAAAAATATATTTTTATAGATTCAGAATATATTTTTATTATAATAAAATTTTATTTTTTATGAAATTCAGTCAGATTTTCTAAATTTGATGGATATATTACCCGTCAATATTGCAAATTCAGTCAGATTTTCTGAATTTTATGGGTATATTACCCGTCAATATTGCGAATTCAGTCAGATTTTCTGAATTTGATGGGTATATTACCCATCAATATTGCGAATTCAGTCAGATTTTCTATTTTTATTCAGAAATATTTATTTTTATTTTTATTCTGATTCAGAAATATTTTTATTATAATAAAATTTTATTTTTTATGAAATTCAGTCAGATTTTCTAAATTTGATGGGTAAGTTACCCAACAATATTGTGACTTTGATCAGATTTTCTGAATTTGACAGGCAATATACCCAACAATATTGTGACTTTGATCAGATTTTCTAGCGTTGACGGGTAATATACCCATCAAAATCGTTGAATTTAGTCAGATTTTTTAAAATATTTTTATTTTTATTCAGAAATATTTATTTTTATTCAGAAATATTTATTAAACAAATAATTTATAATATAAAAAATAATGAACCACGAAAACATCACATCAATTATTGCTGCTATTAAGCAATTACAACACAGTGGTATAAAAATATCGGATGAGCTTGATCCTGAAAAAATTATGAGCGATTTTGAATCATTACAATTTCGAAAATCCGAAAATAGGTATACGTTGCCCTCCAATTATAGATTCATAAAGTTAATCCAGCAAGCGTTGTTACAATCGCTGGCAGCAATCACGGATACGCAGGTGAAATTATTTGTTCCTCTTTCACGGGCCATCGAAAAGGTTAGGTCAGAATTATCTCAAGAATACGAAATGAAAAGAATTGGACACGCTTGTATAAAACAGCTGAGAGATATCATGTCGATGACGGAAGAGTTACTGGCTAAAGATAAAGACGAGTGTGACTATAGAGACAACGAAACTAACAGTGTTGTACCAGAATAATTCATTTCTGATCCTGATAAAATCATAGGTTAAAAAAAAAATAATTATTGGATAATTTTTTTTGCTTGGTGTTTTCCGTAACTACGATGACGTTAATGATGAAGTCATTACGAACACACATACAGATTTATATTTAACGACTCTGACCTAAGATCAAGCAAGTGGCCAGACTGGTCACTAAGTTTGAAATGTATCCGTGATAAGAGTGGATTATGACATTTTAGATAAACAACGTTGATTGGTTCTGATACAATCAAATAACCTGGGGGGACTTAAGGTGTAAATGAATACAGAATGCATCCTTGCTGGGCTTGGTTGGATTTTTCAGTGTCGACTTGATAACTGCTGTCGATAACATCACATACTAAATTCACCACGATCGTTGATGTGATTGCGATGATGTTCAGTGAAATGTGATGGTCGCCACCGTATGGATCGTTATCAAATTTGAGAATACTTGCTGGTGGGTTTATTTTTTCCCACGACTCAAGGATCGCGGAAAACAAATCTGTGATGTTAAATTCAAATTTTGGGATATTATTTTGAATTTCTTTTAATCTTATTTTTTTATCGTAACGTGAAATCAAATTATCACTACCATAATTTTTAATAAATACTTTTTCAGCAAATTTAGCATTTTCATCTAACACATGTATCATATGTGTATAGTCAGATATTAATGCGTTTAGATGTTTAATTGAATCAATGATATTTTTTTTTACGTCGTCGTTGTAATTTTTTGTTAAATCAATAATTAAATTTTTTACATGTTCATGAATTCTATTAAATTCATCTTTGACTGGTTCAAATAACACATCAGCTTCAAGACTAGAAAGTAAACCTCTGCTTTTAATTTCTACCCGATAAACATCTGGTAAAAAAAATATGTTTTGCTTGTCAACGATAAAATATTCATCAACGTCCCATGGATATTTTTTTCTGTATTCGGGTATCTTCATAAATTTTTGTTCTGTTGTCAAAAACTCATCTAGTAATGGTTGTGGCGGACCCTCATAAGTTGGTTTAATATCTGTCCATCCTAACACAGATCTAATCGAAGACTAATAAATGTCCACAGCGTAATCTGGCGATAATATTTCGATGGCTGAAGACAGTGTTGGCTCATGGACGGTAATGGCAATCTTTGATTCTTTTCCTGTGATGGATTTAATTCTGAGTTTGAATTCTTCATTGATCTGTTCTATTGATAACTGCCCGTTGGAATACTAACTACTTGCCAATCAGGAGTTCCATCGGGTTTATTTTTATTTGCAAATACTAACGAATTATTCGGCGGAAGACCACCAAACGATTTTGATCTAATCTTGGGCCAACTGTAATAAACTTGTAATTGCGCTAGCGCTATTTCTTTTGCTGGGATTGCAGTCGAAAAATTAAAACTGAATTCGGGCAAAGTCGAACTCGCTGATATTATTGTGGTTCTTACCGGAGCAGTATTAGTGACGATCTGTTGTAATAATTCCCTTGACTCGGTAATTATTATACTATTATTGTTTAAAATCCTGTTCAGGAATTTTTTCATCAAATACCTTATCGTAGATCTTCATTATAATACTGAATTCTTCGTCAGATATTATTCCATCATTAAGCGACTAAGAAATCAGTGATGATAATTTGGAATATGCGGTCGTTGCAGTATGTAATTTCTTCATGTACTCATTCAATTTTTCAATCATGCACGTATTTATCTTTTTCGCAATAATATTAAATATTCCAGCGATTGTGGTTGATGATGAAACTGATTGTTACAACGATCGGCACTGTCATCATCAGCATTGATAAAACTACGCCAGTTCCAGCAATAATTGCGGAAACCAAATAAACAATGATATCAACGACAACCGCACGTCTACGATATTTCTTTATTTTTGTTGTATAATTATCGATGATGGTTTTTAATTTATTCTGCCATGTTGTTACTTGATCGTATCTGTGTTGCTGAACATCTGTCATTATACTTTAGTTGTTGTCTAAGACAACAGAGGTGTTTCAGCTACAAATTCTATGCACCACCAGTAGGACGCTGAGGTTAATTTTTTATCATCTGATACCAGCATAAACGTTTCTTCGGTATCTTTATTTAACACTACAGATACAGTCCCAGAAAAATTATCGGTTGAATAACGCCATGAAAATGTAGTAAATATCCTGAATTTTGCAGAGCTGAACACTGACAGCCTGTACACGCCAGTTACTTCTGTGGCATGTTTGATTGTGTTATTTTGCGGTGTCCACGTTGATGATCCTGATGATACCGTGTACACGATATTGCTAATTTGTTTGTGTGGAATTTTAATCAGATCGGTTTTTTGAACAATATTAGGAATTCCACTGACAATATCGGTGATTCTCATATTTATATCTTTGAGATTTATGTCAACGATTGGTGGACTTCCAAAAAATTCATTAGTGGTTCTGTTTACGTTTCTGTGAAAATTCATAAACAGTTGTACATGATTAAAAAATTCAGTTCTAAATGTGGTCATTCCATCATTGATCGTCAGCAACGAAGTTGTCATCGGAATATTGTTATCATCTACATATTTTTTTGTTGCAGTGTCGAGATTATCCGTCGGTTCTCCTACATTAATAATTTTATTGTTATTCATGTTAATGACGCCGTTCATTATATCGCCAGTTTTTAACACTGTTCACTTATGCTATCTCGGATCGACGACGGAGTAACAACGCTAGGAACAAGTTTGCCCTCTTTGTCATATACAGCAACAAGACCTTCTCAGCGATAATCGATTACGAATAATAATATCATTGATTGAAATATTACTCGTCTTCAATTTTCCTTCACGGTTTTGAAATACAACAAGTTCGTTTGGATCGACATTGGCAAGATTGAGCATGTCAGATAATTCGTCGTTAATCTGTTTTGTTACTCGCTTGAGTAAGTCTTCACCTGGTGCTTGTTGAGGTCTGGTTTTAGCTGAACTTTCGTAAATATCTACCATTATATGATTAGCGATTATTTAATGCATATTCGTGTACAGCTTTATGAGGTGGTTTTGTTGATCTTGATACAGCATCAAGTACTGCTAGTGCTTCACGGCCACATATCGGCGGGTCGGTTATTTTTTGTGTTGGTAGCGTTGAATACCAGATTGGAATACTTTGAAGTTTGTCTACGTATTTTAAAAATTCTTTTAGTGGCGCCAACCCATACGAATAAAAATAAACAATACCACATGGATCAGTTGCATATGCAACCCAGTGAGTGCCACGACCAGAGCTTTTATCGAGATTAATAATACCTGTTTCTTTCAGATTTGGATTTTTTGGAAATTGATCACGCATAAAAACACCTAAAATTTTTTATATTTAATCACGCAGCAGCATCGAGTAAATCAAAGTTAGACATCGGAAAAATCAGCGAGTCCCTGGAAGTCTTAATTCTTTTCCATATCGAGACCCTGGAAGTCTCAGACCGTGACCTCCTCGTTTCCTTTTTTTTTAATCCTTTTCCTGTTGCTTTCTTTAATGCCATTCCAGCAGCTGTCCCAGCTGCACCTAATGCAGCAGCTTTTGCAACAGCTGGAGCGGCTGCGGCTATTAATGCTGGAATAGCTGCGAGAAGCGGAAATATTCCTCCGGTTTTAATAGTATCCTTGATTGCACCCACGGAAAGATGTAATCGTATTCCTTTATTGGCGTGTTTAGCTCATTGAATCTCTTAAACTGATGTTCGGTCAATGATAATCTATTTGCACCGCTCATTTGTTCTTGTTTTAATGATATTTTTGTTCCGCATCGTGATGCTAACAGTGATTGTAATCGTTTAATCTGACCCGGAGTCAGACTGACACTGACATGATGATATGACATTTATGATATATCTCTGACTTCTAAATTAACACTTGCATATTTTCTACTGGAGCATCAACGACTCTCATTCGTCCGCCAACACCTTCAAGTAACATTGTTTTATCGGATAATATAACAGCGATTGCTCTGTAATTAGGAACATCTCCAACAACTCTATTAACACGAGCTCGAAAATGAATATCAGCGACAGACTGCCTAAACAAATCCAAATGTTCCAGCAAAAAGTAATAAATCGGGTACAGTGTTGTAAAATCCAGCTGTGATATTTGTAAACCCGTATCAATATTTTGATCACGTCCCATAAACGACATCAGACGATAATACGCACGTGCTACATGATTTTGATCAAAATTCAACAAAATATCCTCCGATGGTTCTTGATGTCTGTTTATTCTTAATGAAACTTCAGAAACACAGAGTTTGTCAAATACCATTGTACTACGCATTTGATCATTTACTCATGCAGCATTTTGAAGCGCAACAAATATATGTCGCGGCGCAAAGATACCCTGTTGTGATGCTATCTGCCATGTAAATAAACCATTAATTGTGCTTTGAACAGCATCTGTGGTTGTTGTTAAGCAAGACAATGTTGACTTGCAACCGTTGCTTATGAAAGCGAGTAACCGATCTTCAGAAGATATCGCTGGAGTCATTACTGGCATCCATAATGAAAGTTTTGTCAGAATTACTTTACCAGCATCAGTAACAGGTCTCCATATTGCATCATTGTCGGTTGCTTTTCGTACAAGTACAATTGTATGTTTGGCTCCGAAAATGACCTTTCGTACATGTCTGCAGAATCCAGAAATATATGATAATGGAATCGCGCAAGAAAATCTTCGGCTGATCTCCTGCAACATTACTCGACGTGATCTCAATCCTAAGTTGAAATTTGTATTAACATTAAAAATCATGTTTTCTACATCCGCGTCGGCATTTCTAGCAAAGTTTCTTGGTCGTCTCGTTTCATACTGGTCGTATTCAGGACGATCAGAAGTATCCTTGGCAAACATCATTGATGGACCAGCTGATCTTGTATAATCGTCGCTGTATCTTGCAAGGCCAAGTATTGTCGTGGCAACATCAACATCTTTTTGAATCGATTCAATATTTCTTCCATCGATCATGTATGTGGCCCTGTCGAACAACGCCATGATACCATTATTAACAAAACCAACACTAATATCACCTCCGTATTCAGTATTATTTGTTTTTAAAATTTCACCTTCTACTTCAATAAATGCTTCAGCGAGTAAGAAATGTCAACTTGTTTCTTGAACTTGTAATTCAATTCGTCCACGCTGATTTGGTAATCGTGCATCGTAAGAATAATATTGATAATCACGCACAGATTCATCCTTGAGAACTGGTGCATCCATGTCAAATGTGGGATCAGGTACACGTTTGAACATGTTATTGGTCATCGTCTAATACGAAGACCACTTCCCGCTATCAGATTTGCTACTACATTTTTTTCCCCCACTTCGGCTAACTCTGCTAGTTTTTTATTTGCGGCTTGATTTATTATTTTACTAACGTTTGCAGGCATCACTTCAGTGCTGGGTAATTTTACTGGCTGAGGTTTTCATCGCATTAATCGTGCTAGTCTATCCTTGATTGCAGAGAATGCTTTACTGGCGACGTCACCAGCAGCACTAATACCTTTTTCACGAACAACGTCAATAGCTTTCATGCCTAATTGCTTTGCAATCGGTATTGTTTTTGGGGCTATCCTTGAAAATAAACCCTGAACAACATCACCGAGTCCATCTCCATAAAATGTCCTGTATACAAGTAATCTTGAATTTATCACCCTGACCATAGTTGGTCCACATTGAGCAACATGTATAATCATTTTATTATAATAATTATATCTAACTGTTTAATCACTGTGATAATCATCGGTAATTTCATTAATGAGGGACCGATACACATTAATATCCATGATGCCACCAGTAAATAATCATTGACAAATTGATGAGATTTCGTTTGTGATTTCAGGAGAATTATTACCAGCTCGTTTTCCACCGATTAAAATTTCTAATCTATCTACATCGGCAAGGACGTTGTTAGGACAAGTAACAAGACCACTTCCAGTTGTAATTGTATTTATACCTTTTCCAGTTGCAACTGAAACCTCTTGATCTTCATCTAATTCCTCAATTATTGGTTGAATAATTCTTCGTGGTGAGTACTGATGTAGTAGTTCTCTAGCACGAATAAATGTTTTATTAATATATTCGACATACTCAGGATCGTTTTGTCGAACAAACTTAAGATCTTTGTTTATTCGATATATCCATCTATACCATTTTTCATGATCTGTTATTTCCTGAGTATATTCTGGTTTTAAATAATCGTTCTTATCAAAAAAACTTTTCACAGCAAATTCATGTAAATCTTCGCTATTAATAGATAGAATATATTTGATAGATCTTGGATAAAATTTATTGAACATGTTGGTCCAGATTCTTGGTCTTAATGGTTCTGGTTGTGGTTGTATTTGTTCTCTTATTTCACCGATCTCAGCACGAGCTTAGTCAATTCCTTCGAGTATTCTTTGAGATGGCTGAACCGCAGCTATTTCAGCAGGAAGTTCTCGTAGAATTTTTTTGTTTTCTTAGTTCGTTCTGCTATTTTTCTAGTTGCTTCAGCGGTTTTCTCCAACGCGGGAAGAATACCTTTAGTAGTCTTTGTGACAGGTTTAAATAATTCTTCTGCGGCTTCTGCAAATCCTTCTTTGAGATCTTGACGCGCTTGTAATTTTTGTCTGACAGAATCACGGACAGGTAGATATTTATTGATTGCTTCTAGTCGCTCTCGAGCTAGTCTAGCTGAGTGAGCTTCACCGATCATTATTGATATAACGCAATGGTTTAATTACAGCAGCAGAGAGGGTGGACTGACAAAAATGACGCGCACGAGCACCGCATAGCATTTACAAACACAGATGTCATGAAAAGTAACAGCGTAAATAACCCATGTAGAGAGAATCTCAATTCGGTTACAGATTCTGGTTTAACGTTATTGACCCTATATTTTTTGCCTTATTTAGTCTGATTTCATGTTTAAATCTTTTGGTCGAAACCAATTTGTAGGGTTCACCCTCTCTGCTGCTCGTCAGCAATATTCACCATTGATGACATAAAGTGAAACCCATGAGAATCTATGGACACGATCAATAATCATTGCAGATCAATCCACCAAAGAATCCAGGCAAACAAAGGTTACAAATTTCTTCAGGAAACTGACATAATAAATGTAGGTACAGTACATACATGTACATGCACATAGTGTGATGTGTTCGATGTGTTAATTGTTTAAACTTATATTTACTGTACGTATATGTTATATTTACTGTACATGTATGTACAAGCACATGTTATAATAATGTGAAATAAACACAAGTCAATAGATGTATTCATTAATTTATTTCAGCCATTATTGAATATACAATACATTTACAGCTAGCATATACATGTACATGTATACAGTCTGATGACATCATAAAATAAAAACGTTCATGATTCAGTTATCTGGAAAACTTGTTAAACCAGACATATTCACTGGGAACGAAGGTGTCTGGATTAATGAGGCTCCTTTGTGTGTGTGTGTGTGTGTGTGTATATATATATATATATATATATATATATATATATATATATATATATGTGTGTGTGTGTGTGTGGTTAATGGCATGACAGTACAATATTTGTTATATAGTGCCGATTAAAAGTCCTGAAACTGTGAAGAAAGCTGTATTAACCTGCTGTGCAAAATTTCAATATAGCCACTCATTCCCATGTGTTCAGCATTAGAGTGGTCTCATTGAACCTGTGGTACAACATTGTAGCCACTATTCCCATGTGTTCAGTGAAAGAGTGATCTCATTAAACCTCTGGTGCAACATTGTAGCCACTCATTCCCATGTGTTCTGGGTTAGAGTGATTTCATTAAACCTCTGGTACAACATTGTATCCACTTATTTCCATATGTTCAGTGTTAGAGTGATTTCATTAAACCTGTGGTACAACATTGTATCCAATCATTCCCATGTGTTCAGTTTTAGTACACTGTAGCTTTACTACACCTGTAGTACAATGTTGCAGTATATATGTCAAGTCCACTTTGGTGGGGAATGAGATGGTAGTGACATTTGCTATGGCAGTATGGGTGTCATGAACAGTTAAGGTGTTTGGTTAAAGTTTATAATTTGTATATATTTCCTTAACCCTTGATATATTCTCATCGTATTTGGCATGAAGTGTTATCAAGGTAGTCAATTCATTCCATAACAAGACTGCCTGCTCTTTACTTTGGGACCAGGATAATGGACATTTAAAATATGCAATTGGGGGTTGGTTCAAGTCATTTCATTAGCTTATATTTCCTAATCCCTTTGGGCAAAACATTATGCAGGAAATACAGTTCCTTCTGTGACACATGTGCTGCCCATTTGACCTTGATGTCAAGTTTACAGTCATAAAAATACTATGCTAAAATTTTGGTGAAGTTGTGTCATTTGCTAATATTTTCTAAACCCTTTTATGGATTTTCTTCACACATGAGCTGAATCAGCATGAGGCTTCAGCACCTTGACTCTTTGATCCTGAGGTCAAGGTCACAAAGAAAATTTGTGCTAAGGTTTATTTAAAGCTTTTTTCTGTTGTTGCTTATATTTCCTAAACCTGCAGTTGCTTTTTTTTCTTACTAGGGATGAATAATTATGAACCTGGGATGTTTTGTTCTGTGACATGCTTACTTGCCTTATTGACCAGGTGTCATGGTTACAGTCAGAGAAAATTTGCATAGAGGTTTTGGTTAAAGTTGTTTTACTTGTTTATGTTCCCTAAATCCATTGATATACATTGTTTATACTTTGGAGGAATGAACTTGAAGGTAAGACATCATTCTGTGACACCCACATGCCCTTTGACCTTGGAATCCAGGTCACAGTCAGAAAATTTACATTATGTTTTCAGTTAAAGTTTTACATTTGTTTATTTTTCCAAATCCTGTCGATGATATTTGTCATATTTGTTTGAATAATTATGTTGGTTAGACAAATCATTCTGCAATATGCTTGTTCACTCCATTTGATTATGCAGTCAAAGTCACACATTTTACAGTGATGCTTTATGGGCTTTACATGCAGGTCTTTGGTGTCTTGTATAAGATATCATTGCAGTGCTCTGCTTATTTATTTTTTCATTTCAAGTTTACAACATCAATGCAAATTAAAATGCATGGTGTCCAACAAATTTAAAAATTAATGCAGGTGTTTGACCACACACAAAATTTTGTGTTATTAAAACATAATCATTTAATACATGCAGTAAAGCTAGATTGGAATGAATTTGTGAATTGTAAAATATTTTAGAAACAAAATTTGATTTGTGCAGTTTTCCTGTTGCAGTATTAAGATTTGCCTTGGTCCATGAAATGCTAAAACGTTAGAGTACTTGTAAACATAATCGTTGTTTACCATGTTATGTGTTTGATTTCAGGAAGATGATCAGAGACTATATAAGGCAGCCCTGGAAAGTTTGCGCACCCAGATTAGAGCTTCTACAACATCTATGACTTCTGTTCCCAAACCACTGAAGTTTCTTCGAATTCATTACGATACTTTGAAAGAAGTATTTGAGAAAATTAAAGATGAAGAAACAAAGGTATTGTTGTATTATGTTTTAATAAATCATTTTATGACATTTTTATTGGATGAAGGATATTACATTTACAGGTGGGAATCAAACTTTTAAATTGCTTGTGGGAGACAAATTTATCAGTGCCCTACAGCACAATGAAAAATAATGTTTTCTGCAACATGCACTAAAACACCAGTTAGAAGGTAACCTTTTTACAGGAGGTTTTATAATAGCTAACAAGCTATCAGAATATGAAGGTAGAATTGAAGGTTTAGAATTTTTATCATTAATTTCTTTGTGGTCAGAAGTAGAAGTAGCTTTAAAAATTTACTAGTCCTGATGAATCATCATTAGTCCTTCACTAGCTGACTGGTAATGTCAGACTATTGAAATTATAAAATTTACTAGTCCTGATAAATCATCATTAGTCTTTCACTAGCAGACTGGTAATGTCAGACTGTTGAAATTATTCAATTTACTAGTCCTGATGAATCATCATTATTCCTTCACTAGCGGACTGGTAATGTCAGGCTGTTGAAATTATTCAGTTTACTAGTCCTGATGAATCATCATTAGTCCTTCACTAGCTGATTGGTAATGTCAGACTACTGATTATTCAATTTACCAGTCCTGATGAATCATCATTAGTCCTTCACTAGCTGACTGGTAATGTCAGACTGTTGAAATTATAAAATTCACTAGTCCTGATGAATCATCATTAGTCCTTCGCTAGCTGACTGGTAATGTCAGACTACTGAAAGTATAAAATTTACTAGCCTGACTAGAAATGTACTAGTCTCAGGCTAGCTGTCTACTGCTAATTTTGAGGGTTTAATATAGAACTTTAATAACCATAATCTTAAGTTAACTTAAATTGTTGGTGTAGAAGGAATGCATCAATAATATACAGGTGTTCTAATAATGTCCTGGGAAAAAGTGACCGCATGGTAGAAATGTCACCAGAAGATTGTTTTAACTATTCTGATATAAACTCTACACCCACTACCAGTGATTTGCATACCATGATTGTCTTTTGTATTTTTCTTTTACGCAGAGATTTTGTGCAGATATTATCTCTGTCCTAGGAATGACAATGAGTGACAGCAGGGAAAGCTTAAAGTACAGGCTTCTAGGTTCCAAGGAAGAGATTGGGTCTTGGGGACATGAATATGTCAGGTATGCGATTTGTCGCTAAAGAATATCGCATGACTTAAAGATTGGATCATTGTAACATAATACTGGATGGTACTCTAATGGTTAATGATATCACTGTGTTTACTGTGCTCTTAGCCAAGTAAGTTAATCTATGATTCTTAACCATTGATCTGCACAGTATTTATCTGGACTGTCCACTCATCTAGACCAGTAGATTGTTCTCTAGACCTACATTTTGCTCTGTACTTTCTTCTTATACATTACCAGTCATTATATGTTAGGAGAACATCCACTACCTCTCCAATTCAGCCCTCCCAAGCCAAAAAAAGTATGTTTACCACATCTTTGGCTTGTTTTAGCAATGAAAGTGCTCATGTCATCTGCTTGCTTGCCAAGACGGAAGTCAGACAAGATTGGTTAAACCCAGTATTTTACCAGAAACTAATTCGATTAGTTCCTGGTCTGCATACTGTCTTAATCAATCTCGCAGAAAACTTCAGTTTTGTGCCTTTTAACCAGCAGTAGCACTCTTGGGAGTTTTTATGACATGAAAGTATACTGCATCAATTTTCTTAATGCATTTCACAGCATCGTCGTTGTGGTGAAATATTTATTTTATTATATCATACGATGAGCTAAGCAGTGTGATGCCAAACTCCTGTTTTAGTTGTCAGTATTACTTGATTCATCTAAGTTCTTGACCATTTTTGCAAGATATCTCAACTAAATGATCATTTCATTCCTGCAAATAAGATCATATCAGTATTTTTCAATGGCATGTTCTTAATTCATATTGTCCACTTAGCATGACGTCTGACTGTTTTCACTTGTATATGCCATTCTTTTGCATTCTCTAATTACAGATAACATTGAGCAGGATTCAGATATGTGTGTTTAATTCATTTGAGCAGGAGACAAATAATTGTGATTGTTTCAGTTGATATGATTTAATTTATTTTAATTATTCATTGGAATTACAAAGTGTTCGGACTTTAGGATTTAGTGGCCATTTTGGAATTACTGTGAATTCATTCAAAGACAATTTTGATTATACGTGATACATCAAGACTATAGGCACATGAGCACAATAGATGAACTTCATTTGGAATAGCACTGAACTCATTTGGAAAACTTGATGCTTTGGACTTGTGATAGAACTTTGTAGGATTCATTTAGGATTTCATAGACCATACTGTAAGTCATTTTTAATTTTTCACTTTGTATGTTAGGGAAGTAAATTATTTGTTCAGTTTTGCAAAACTTGTTGGTTTTCACTCTTTTCTGTTGGTTTTCTCTCTTTTCTGTTAATTTAAGATCTTAATCTCCATCTTTGACATATGCCATTTTATAATGATGTATACTGGAATTTTCTTCTGTTGATCTCCTTTGTAAAGTCTATGGAGCAAAATAATATTTAGAAGTTCTGATAATGGACACTTGACTGTAGACGGGTATTATAGCACTAAATTTGCAGCTATATTTAATGAACCTAATAAATTATGATTCACATTAGTTAAATAGGTAGTTGTAATGATTTTTCATCATAATAACATGTTCTGATGATCTTGTTTCAATATTGCAGGCATTTGGCAGGCCAGGTTGCAATGGATTGGCAAGATCTGGATGAGAAGGACAAAGATATGAAAGAGAAGTTGCTGAAAATGACAAAAGATATTGTGCCCTACCACATGATGCACAATGCAGAGGCTGAGGCCTGTGATTTGTTGATGGAGATTGAAAGATTGGACCTTTTGAAAGATTATGTGGATGAAAGTGCATTCCCTCGTGTGTGTCTCTACCTGACAAGGTAAGACAGGATCAGGTTTTCTGCAGAATGGCTTGTGAATAGTTGAAAATGTTAGTCTTACCTATATTAGGAAATAGTGACCCGTCATATCACATTGATGGGGTTGCTTTGTCAGTGTCGTCAGTATTAGGAGTTTTAGCTCACCAGTACAAAGTATGGGGGAGTTTATACTATGATCCCAGTATCGTTTATTTTAGTGAATGTAGAGAGCAAGTTAAAGATTGTGTTTAGAATTTGTAGCATGGCTCTTATGAAGAAACTATTCATTTAAATTTCACAGTTTAAGGCAATTTAAGTGTTCATTAACTTCGGCTGCACCATATTTAATACTTTTCTAACTATTAGCTTATTGGGTTTGTTTTATTTTTAATTTATGGTGATAACTTTTTTTTTTTTTTAGCTATAGCTTGCATTTAATGCTCGGGGCCCCGAGTGGCCGAGTGGTCTAAAGCGCTCTCCGTTACGGATCACTGCCATCTCACCTCTGTCTGCGTGGGTTCGAGTCTAGGATTCAGCCAATGTGGATATGTGAGAAAGCTTGCCAGTAGCTTCTCGTGGGTCGGTGGTTCTTTCCGGGGTTTTTCCGGGTTCTTCCTCCACCATTAATACTGGCCGCCATGTATAGCCTATCTTGTGCTGAAAAATGGCGTTAAACCCTACAACAACAACAACAACAACAACAACAACATTTAATGCTCTGTAGACAGCAGGTTAAAGTTTATGTTTATGATTTTGTTTGTGGGTTGTTGGAAAGAAACCAACATTTAAATTTCACTTCTGTGCGCTAACCAGCATTTTCCTGTCCTTTTTTAAAACTCGGTTTTGGTGATTTTTTGATAATTTATGGAGAGCACTGTAACATTAAAGTTTGTATTTAAGTATTGCTCTGTGCAGACCACAGGTTAAAGATTGTGTTAAGGATTGTTGCATGTACACAACAGGTAAAAGCCTGTGTTTAAAGCTTTCGTCTGAATTTTACATAATATGTGATTAATAAGATGTGTCTGACTTTATTCAATATTTTTTGCACCCAATTTTGTTGACTTTTTTTTGTTGTTGTTGTTGCAATTTATGGAAATCAGTTTGTATGCAAGGTTTTCTTCATTGCATGTTGGAAGCAAATGAAATGAAGTACCCTGTACATTGATTTTTCTGAATAATCAGTGCAGAAAATGCACAACATCACAGACTCACCTGGGTCATACCTAGTCATTTGTGTTCATTTTCCCAGTATTTCTGGTGTTAGTCTCTTCTATTGATCTTATATGTGATAATTCTATATCTTGTCATTTTCTAATTGCTGCCATTTTGCCACCAGCTGGGCAACTTTCAAATACTTTCATATGTTTACTATTGTCACAGCACGGTGCATTGAATGTTTATCAACAATGATATAAATATTAAAACACATTGTTCTTGGCATAATTCTGATCATTTCTTGACTCAGCAAAGGTGACCTTTTCCAATTGGTCAACATTAGTCTGATACCGTATACAGTCCTACCCACTTATATCAAAATCACTTATGTCAACAAGCTGCCTATGTTGACAAAAATACAAAGTCCCTGTCCCATGGTCTATTATTACTTCCAAATTGGTCATGCTAATCTCAGCATTGAGATAAAAAACAGTACATGTCAACAGAAGCCCTTGGTCTCAACTTGGAAGAAATTCTTCATTTTCCTATTGTTTATGTCGATAAGCTTCCAGTTCTGACTTGTACTTTGCTCTGCAGTTATTTAATGTTGCTGCCAGCCTTTAACACTGCCATCACATCAATAAATGGATGTGCGTTTGGTCCTCGGATGTTGATTTTTGCAGCAACTTCAATGGCACATGCTCCATTCATCAAAGCAGAAAAAAAAAAAAAAAAACAATGGACTCTTCATCAAAAGAAATCAGCCACAAAATTTGTATAAAAGCAATGAAATCTGATCAGTGTTTACATTTTCTAAAGTTATTGGTCATTGGAAGCAATAGCATATAAATACTGTAACAACTTAACAGCCACATGCTGCTAGCAACAATGCATATATCATTAATTGTTTAGTAACATGTGTTGGTTGGCAATGGATTATACAGTACATAACACAAGAATACTATTTTTTATCGATGTGTTTATACACTGTATATATTTTCTAATGGGATGTGACTGATAACAGGTATTTTCTAACATGTGACCTATGCCTAAATTCATGGATTTTTCATTTTCATGTTCATGTATTGTACTTCGTACACTATGGATTGTATAACACAAAGGTAGCACAAATGTAAGTTGTCAGTATACAAGTGTATTTGAGACTGTATTTGTCTTTTTTCTTCATTATTCAAAATGTCCATTGATTATTTTCTCCAAGTATAAATCCTTTGCACTGATGACAAGTTACCCCTTACAGATGAATTTTGCTTGTCTGCAAAATTTTGATATTTGTCTGCTCCACCATGCCCCCCCCCCCACCTCTTGACAGTATTACATCAGGCCTGCGGATGTTGCAATAAACAGGTATCACTGTACCCTTTGTATCATCAGTATTGAAATCTGTGATTGGTGACATTACCCAAGGCTAGTTCCACATGTGCGAAGACTTTTGACAGTGCTCACACTGATTTACTTGATGAGTGGATGAGTAGTTTAATTCCTGTCCATTTGCACCACAAGCATTTATTGTACCTCATCCAGTGCAGGATGTTGGTAGGTATTCAAATAATAAAATAAACAGATCAATTAACTATCAAAGGGAACAACTAGTCACTGCTTAACTGTGTTGATGACAAGTGGCAGTAATTTTCACTGCTTCAATGGATTAGTGATGTCTGGGTCTTAGTGATGTATCAGTGAAATCACTTAATGTTGGATAGCGTATAAGCTTTAATTTCAAGTTCTGAACTTGTAACACATTATTGGCTGTATCACAGCTGACGCAGGCTGGCATGGCTGGGTTTCAGGTCTTGACCCAAGGATTGCGATTATGATGCTTTACCAATTTGGGTACTGTGGATCCCTATTACAATTTCATGTTGTGAATTTATAATTTTTATTGCCATTTATTTAGTTGATAACTCAGAATCAAAGCTGTAATTGAGTGGAGACTCTTTATCATCTTTTTAATAATATTACCCCACATATAGTAGAGCAGATTCCAAGAATACACCAGATACTACTGTTACCATGGGGTGAGGAGGTGGAGAAGGAATGGTGTCAATTTTTATGAAAGAATATTTTCATTCATTTTACTTGAACTCACCAAAGTTTGTTTTCCTATTTGTATCCTGATCCAGATATTACTCCACAGTTTGGCTCTTTGAATTTACACAGTTTTGGATCCATAAGCCACCATTTTATATATATTTTTGTATTCTTCACAAAATAACATCTAAATGTAGCCACAATCGAACACTGTTCACTGTTCCAGAATTTGACACTATCTCTTTGCTTTCCTGCTCATGTTTAGAATCTTCTCTTCACTAGCTATGATGCTTGGTGATGCCCCTCTCAATGCAGTCATACACTCCCAGATTTCAGTATCTCTTTTGACAGCTTTATATTCCCAAAACACTTCAATATATGTGTGACAGCTTGCTTTCCACATAGCATGAGCATCTTGCAGGAACACATGCTTTTCCTTAAAATTGCGACCTCCATATTTCTTTGAGTATATCCTGTATTTACTCTTTGTAACATCTTATGCTCAAACTGTTGATTCATTTGGTTTGTGTGATACTGATAATGAGCAAGGACCATGCATGTATTATCTGTCTAAAAATAGATCAAATCTACATGGTATAAAGTTTGGGAAATGTTTTAATTGTGTTGCTTTTTTTTATAATACTACATAAACATGCTTAGCTGAATTGTTTCCTGCTCAGTTATGTTATCCAGGTGACTCATATCAGGCACATTTGGACCTCTTAATTTTTTCTTCACTCGAGAAATGTTGTTTTTGGCTACTGCTAAGTAATTTCACTCAGTGATAATACTATTAACTGACTTCTAACTCATTGTTTCTCAGTTTTTTACTTTTCCTGTGTAGCCTCTTAAGGGAATTTAATTGCTTAACTGTAGCATGCTTGACACTGGGTAAAGGGGTAGGTACTGTAAAGGTCAATTCGGGCATTTAATCAGATCCAGATGAAACTGACATAGATGAAGTTGTACCTCTCTTTTCTTAAATATGTATTTTTTTTTTATCCCGGACCATTTTTAATAAAGTAAGCAACCATCAATTTTAATTTATTTCAAATCTTTGGATCGATAATGATTTCAGTTATTACTTTAAGACAGAAGCAAAGAAATAGTGCAAGATAAGTGTAACACACAGAAGGAAAAATTTAAAAAAAGCCCACAAAAAACCCCAACTTATTTATATAAAATTGAAAGGTCCAGAATAACAAAGATCCCTGGAAGGCTTGACTGCTGGAGTTATATTTTGTGGCAGTTTACAGGCAAGCATGTTACCTTTACAAACTGAAATTTTGTACTTGCATGGTGGGAGAGTAAGTATAGATAGATGTCAGATTGCCTTGCAAGGTTCCTGTCGTTAATGTTGACTATGTCCCAAACAATTCTTTTCTCCCTTTAAGGAAAAAAATTATTTTTACATGTCTTTGCATTAAAAACATTAAAGTTTATAACTGTACACTAGTCCCTTTCTTCAACAAATATTTCATCTAGAACTACCACAATCAATATTATTTCTGTTTTATAGTCAGCAGCAGGAAGCCCAAGTTGTTTATTGAAGTAATTCAAATGGCAAACAAAATGTCACATTTTAAATTTATTCAACACTGATTTCACTACTTCCATAGTTTGTATGTGTTTGATTCACACTATTTCATATTCTGATGATGCTTGTCAGAGTACAAAGTTCATACAATGGTAAAATATAGTCTACAAATTAATTAAAGCAACAAATGCTATTTAAAATGATAATGATAAGTAAAAGATGCATTGTAATCATTATTTCCATCATTTGGTCGTAGTCATTGTGGTATAACTATAACAAATGCTGTTTACAGTCACTCGAATTTGTTGCTAATTTTGGAGTCAAAGTTTATCCTAATTCATTGTTATCCTTTAATCGTAAATAATGTAACAATTGTTGTCTCCATGCAGTCCTTAAACATGTCAGGGAAAAATCTTACCTGTAGCAAGTTCTTCATTATAGCGCTAGTTATTTCTTAAGAATGTCTCAGTTTTATGTCAAAATCATTTCATGTGTTCATTTAAGCAGAAATGTGTTTAGATATAGTTAATACATGATATTTTTATAGTAATGCAAGGTATCAAGGAACATTGGACTAACATTTTCTTGTTTTTCACACAGTCCATATGTGACAACCAAAACAATATTCAGTAGGTTCTTCGCACATACCTTCATATTCTGTACAAATATCAAACTGGTTGTTGCATATGGACCACTATAGACTCACAAAGCAGACATCATAGCAGTATGACTGTAAAATTGTTGAAGCTACGTTAAAAGTCCAAAACACACACACACACACACATGCATGTGGACCAAGTGAATGTTTTAAATATAGTTCAAATTGTGCACACAATGGCAATTTTATTGCCAGCGGTGATGTCATGAGCATGTGCAGATGTTATATCTATATATGTTTTAAAGATCAATTGCAAGTTCTTCAAAATGTTAATCCATCTTTTGCCCTGGTATTTTATCTTCAGCTACTATTTTGGAAATTTTTAATTTTTGGAGACATAAATAGGCCTCATAGTACATGTACCTACCCATTTTTCTAGTTCCTTTCTGATGCTAATTATCAACCTGTCTCTTTCAATGTTTAATGTATCTTTAATTTCTCTTTTCTCATAGTTATAATTACAAGTAGACACTAAACATATGTTGAATGTTGTGCTGTTAAATTTACATGTATTGCAGGATTATTTTAGTTCAGTTTAAGGCTGATTTTATTAGGGCTGTTCCAGCAAAACACACATGGGACCCAGGGAGGGCGCTTTTGATGTGGGGTACTCACCAATAAATGCAAATTAGAATCTTCTTATCATTTTAATATGAACTCTTTGAACTCAGAGTACCCTGGCATATATTTTCAAACAACTGCCTTCCCTGGGTACCATGTATATGGAACAGCTCTTATTACGAGCACACTATTGGTCCATATATTTCTAGAATTCATCAAAATTCTTAATGCAGTGAACTTTTGCATACAATTATAAAATACATTAGCATTTGGTTCCATTTTTTCTTTCATCATTCACTGTTCTGTATTCAACATACAGATTTTGCTTTTGTCTGGTTTGCATTTATATTTTTGATTCCATTCAAAATGCATTAATTTCTTTTGTGTTTGCTTTGTATTCATCCTTCATTCATTTATTTTCATTTGTGCTGCATTCCATTTGTTTCAGTTGTAATTGTTTCAAGATCAGTACTTTGCATACAAGTACAACAGTGAGAGAGAGAGAGAGAGAGAGAGAGAGAGAGAGAGAGAGAGAGAGAATGAAAGGGAATACATATAGATTGACACATTAAGTTAAAGAGAGCTTTGTTTGTTTCAGACAACAATGGACAGATTTATAAATGCTATTTTTTTTTTTTCATGTACTGACTTTTTCATGGAAAACACAATTTGACACTGTGGATTGTGTTAATTCAAAGCTCATGTGACCTTTTTGTACTTTAATTTACGGAAGTTATTAAGCTTCAATAACTGATATCCAGAAAATACTTTACTGACATTGGTTTTGTTCCATTTCAGCTGTGTTCCTTATGTGCCAGATCCAGAGAATGTCACTCTAACGAGGACAGCAGTTGAACTGTATTGCAAATTCAGGCAGTACCCTCAGGCGCTTCGATTTGCCATGCATCTAAATGATATTAAGTTGATAGAAGATGTGTTTCAATGCTGCCTTGATCTGTAAGTTGTAAATCTTGAGCTTTATTGTTTTTAAGTCATTTTGGTGGAGAGTATTATGCTATTACCATGTTTATCCATCTAACATAAACTTTTTCTATTCTGCATAATAATTTTAGTTCTGTAGCACGTACCTCTACCAGACTTGTGGATGGCTTACATGAGGTAATCAGGATCCTATCGAAGTCATAAGTCAAAGGTTGGGGCCAATGTCACTGAAAGAAGAAAAATGGCTTGCGCACAATATCTCGAGTTTTCTGGCATTTACAGTTAGCAAACTTTGAAGATGGCTTGCACTTTGGTGAAGAAGAAGCCAGTCAATTTTGTGGTCAAAAAGTTAAAGCTTAAGCCACTGACTGAAAGAAGAAAAATGGTTTTGCACAATAACATTTGTTCTGCATCACATACTTTGTGGATTGCTTGTGCTTGATGTAAAGAAGAAGCCTGTTCATTTTGAGGTCAAAAGGTCAGAGGACTTGGTCAGTGTGTCTGAAGGAAGAAAAATGTTTCTTTTGCACAAAAATTTCAAAAAGATTTCAATTATTGACCATGTACCATTTCAAGTCTCTGTATGACTTACACATTAGGTAAGAAGTTCATTAATTTGGAGGTCAGAGGTCAAGGTCACTAACTGCAAAACAAATAATTTCTCTGTTGAATACATTCCCTGACCACATTAATGTTAAGAATAAGCTCTGCTACCTTTCTAATCAAGCAATGCTGGAACAATAAAAATTTGTCTATAAAGGACTCATGCAGGCAAAGGGAAGATACTCCTACCCATTATCTCCCCTTAATAACACTAGGTGTTTACCAGTTGAGACAGTTTTAATGCACGCATTTAATGCCGCATTCACCGGCCTGATATAAAAAATCGTAAAAAATAAAATACACAAGCGAGGTAAGAAAAAGTCCATATCTTTTGGATAGCTATATTAAAACAATGCATAAGAATATTATTCAGTTGACCAGAGAAGTCAATGGCAGTTCATAGCAAACGAAGTTTACGCACCCCAAGCCAAAATTTATACCTGCATTTTTTACATCCAAAGGTCATTTTTGACACCATGTGATGCTCACAGTGCACACACAAGCCCTTTTCCTAGATAATAATTTTGCAAAACTGTGTGTACTAAACAGGCTGATGCAGTTGAAAATAGCTGTCATCCAAGCAGTTTTTGAGATATTCTACTTGCCCAGAACCAATGTGTTTACTGCTATGGGAGTCTAGCTCTTCTTTCTAGCCAACTATTGGTATTTCACTATCTGCATACTGCAGATTAACTATCAAAGGTGTACATGCCTGATGTTCAGTTTCAAGAACAACTCCAGCCCGAAACATCTAGTTCACAAATATATCCATATCTTTATTTAGTAAACAATTATAGCTGAAAAAGTCACACCATAGCCTTAAGTTAAGAAAAAATTTGACGGAACAATTTACGAAACTATCCCGTGCCAACTAAATCTTTCATTGTGGAATGATCGACATTGTCCCACACTGCCTTGATGAATCTCCAAACATCTATGATTATATTCATCCTTCAACTAAATATGCCTTTGTCCATTTGGGTTAGAGTCTGTGGTCATATGTGAAAGCTTATCAGTAGCTTCCCATGCATTGGTGGTTCTTACTAGGGTTTTCCTGGGTTCTTCCTCCACTAGATATACTGGCCACCATGTATAGCCTATCATGCACTGAAAATAAATGATGTTAAACCCAAAACAACATTAGCAAATATGTGTCATGTAATAATGTGTTTTAATTGTTTCTGCAAAGACTGGTAACCTTCCTTGTGATTTTCAATGAATAGGTTTTGACATTTTATTTAGTCATTGTTTGACCTGGTAAGCATGCAGTATCAGTATCATACATGCTGGATGTATTTTGTACTGTAGGTACCAGTTGTATTGTTATTATACATGTTATTACATGTGTTGTTGTTTTTTGTTGTTGTTATTGTTGAAATTTTTTCAGGTTGTTATTTCAAAGTTTTGTTTCTTTATTATCTTATCAGAACATGATGACCAAATGCTCATGATGCAAGAAATTCAAGGTTAGTAATGAGAGTCATGTCACTTGCCTCACTTGTACTAATTGTATGTCAGAACCACCTTGTAGTGTTTATGGTTCTGGGTTAGAGGAAAATTAGTCTTCAGTTCCTGAGGAAAAGTCCAAAGGCGAGAGATAGAAAGATGAAATCAAAATCTTCAATAGGCGATGCCTTAAACCCCCTCTTGTAATCATTGCCTGTTGTGAGTATAGTGAGCTAGATTACAATGGCACCTCACTCTCCAAGGATTCACATCTGGACAGTTAGATGTTGACAACTTGGTGGTGCTTGTTGTGTCTGAGCTGTATGTTGTCATGCATAACGACATTCCATTTTTGTCTTCCAGCAGGCCATGCATACCAGACAACTGGAGACCAGTCTTTAATGATGGGCCATGTGGGATTGGTAGTCCATACTATTTTATAAAAGAATTATTCTGGAACTGGTAAAACTGATCAGTCCTCTGATGGGCCATGCCACACACTGGCTGTCATTCCCTTTGCATACAAAACTGTATGTGGGCCAGTATAAATGATTCATCCATTTTGCAGGCAGGCCATTGGTCTAGACATCCTTCTGGACTTCCATCCAGTCGACAGAGACAACTTGCACTGCAGTCTCATTGTATTCTTCTGACTGTGTCTATCACGAACACAGTTGTGTTACTTGCAGCAAACCCTTCATTTCAGGATAAGACCTCTTGGCCACCAGAGGAAATGCAGCACAACTAAAATGTTGTCACCAACAGCTACTGCATATCCATTATATTGTGCAGGCCGTTGGATGCCAGTGTGAATTATTGCACAACTCCCCCCTTATTCCTTCTCTGATGTCCTTCAGTCTTGGACCAAGGAAAGAAAGAAGTTATTCAGAGTTTAGAATAGGACAAAGATATCATACTGGGATTATGTTGTTGTCTATTCTAGACTCTCAGTAATTACTTGGCTGAGGGAATAATGTCTTTGGACTGGGGACCAACACCTGGAAAAGATGTAGCAGTAGAATAATAGCAGGTAAGTATTATATAACTAATATTAGTATTACCCTTCACAAGACTGACTTAAAAACTTTTTCATTTTACATGTACGATACACTTGGAGCATTCATTATTGATGTTTCACCTGAGAGCTCCATTCTGGAACATGATTGTATCTATTCTGAGGTATTATTTGCTTTACAAGTAGGAGACTAGACTGAAGAAAGCACTTCCAAACTTAGTAATTGATACAAAAGTTGCATTGTATTTTGTTGTGATCTTTAATACCAACTTGATTTTCTTTCACATAGTAAATCATCAAAGGTGTTTCCCTGTCATTTGACATGATTGCATTTTAAATTTATATGTGAATGAAGGCATTACAACCTCTTCAGTCCACCTGCACCTTTGGTTTTGATTCTAAAATGGTGTTTAAAATACAAAAGGAGGATGGAGAGAAATTTAAACTCTTATGGCATCGGGATATAAAAATTTTTAATCACTTTTAAGATGTATTCTCTGCATAGTGTACACATTTATCAAGAGAAAAAAATTTTGTTTGTTAGATTTAAATATGGAATGATGAGATGAAGCTTTAAAACCCTTGAAATCACTGTAATATAAACAAAAGTTTGGAAGCAAAACATAACCTTACATTTATTTCACTTTTCTGGATGTAACATGCATCCATTTAAAAGCCATGTTGGGTTTTAAAAATAAGTTGAGTCATGAAGAGAGTTTGTTATATCCAATATAGTTAAAACTGTTTTGAAAGACCACTGCTATGAGACCACTGTCTTGAAAGACCATTGCTGAGAGACCAGTTTCTCATTGCGCAGATTTATTATATAGTGTATGACCTGTTAATCAAGACCAACTGTACTGTGAGATAATGAATTTTTTGGCTGAATGGGTGGTCTTTCAAGACAGGTTCTATTGTATTTTTAAAATTTACTCATTCCTCTCAATTTTCATCTTGTAGTCTGATGTGCATATATTGTCTTAAGCTTGTAAATTATTAGTTAACTATTCAGATTGTCTGTTGCTTCAACTAGCCAGCTGCTTAAACATGCTAGTATACATCATCGCATTAGACTGGCCTTTATCATGGATTATGGTGAGTTTTCTTTGTTGGCTTACATAATGCCCAGCCATCAAACAGTATGCCAAAAACAATGTGTGAAAAATTGTTTTAAGTCAGGGATAAGTTGTCCCAACAAAGCATACTTTCATCATATTTCATGCGACTTTTTCATCTCTTTGGGGTAAGCTGTCACAAGGAAGCATACTTTTGTCACATTTCACAACTTTTTGGGGTAAATTGTCCCAATGAAGCATACTTTCATATTTCACGAGACCTTTTCATCACTTTGGGGTAAGTTGTCACAATGAAGCATACTTTTGTCATATTTCACATCTTTTTGGGATAAATTGTCCCAATGAAGCATACTTTCATCATATTTCATGCGGCTTTTTAATCTCCTTGGGGTAAGTTGTCCCAATGCAGCATACTTTGATCATATTTCATGCTACCTTATCATCTGTTTGGGGTAAGTTGTCATGATGCAGCATACTTTGATCATATTTCATGTGGCTTTTTAATCTCCTTGGGGTAAGTTGTCACAATGCAGCATACTTTCATCATATTTCATGCGGCTTTTTAATCTCTTTGGGGTAAGTTGTCACGATGCAGCATACTTTCATCATATTTCATGCTACCTTATCATCTGTTTGGGGTAAATTGTCCCAATGCAGCATACTTTGATCATATTTCATGCTACCTTATCATCTGTTTGGGGTAAGTTGTCACGATGCAGCATACTTTAATCATATTTCATGCTACCTTATCATCTGTTTCGGGTAAATTGTCCCAATGCAGCATACTTTGATCATATTTCATGTTACCTTATCATCTGTTTGGGGTAAGCTGTCCTAATGTAGCATACTTTTGTTACATTTCATGCTACTTGTTCATCTGTTTGGGGTAAGCTGTCTTAATGTAGCATACTTTATCATGTCTCACGCTGCCTATTCATCTCTTTTGTTAAGTTGCCCCAATGATGCATGCTTTCATCACATTTCATGCTAACTTTTTTATCTTTCTTTTTGCAGGACAGTACAGAAACAGATGGCTTTTATGTTGGGAAGACAACAAATATGCCTGGAACTAAGTGATGAAGCGGAAGAGAATGATGAACTGACGGAAATTATGTCTAACACACATCTGAACAACAATTTTCTTGCCTTAGCCAGAGAGGTGAGTGGTTAACCAAATTACTGTTAATCATTAAATTTTAAGCACATAACATTTTTGCAACAAAGTGAGACATCAGAATTTCTGAAAATTGTCTTCTATCAGCAGCTGCATACCATATGTTTGGTATGTTTTTGGACAGCAGAAAATAATTATTTTTATTTATCATCCAAAGACATATTAAACTCTGTAATTTAGTGCCTGAAAATAAACAGGTAGACAAATATATGCCCCCATCTGAATGAAGAAGTTACCACTAGCTCATGTGACAGTGTGTGTCCGTGAAGTAAAACGGGCATTTTTTTCTATCGTTATGTGTTTTGTAATGAAAAATTGACATTAGTAAACTCTTTTTTATTTAATGTATTCTTTCTGCCTGAAAATGCAGTCATGTATTACTTCCATAATTTTTTTTGTATTTTTCAGGAGAACTACCATATTATTAGTCTCTAAATCCACTCTTTAACCCTCTGCTGGTCAGTGATTATTAAAATTTATCTTTCAGGTGCCTGCAAGCTTTTTTTTTCTGTGTAAATAATAAATGAAAACAAACTACTTATAATGATTTCAGAATTTTAATTCTGAAAGTATTTGTGACAAGCAAATGGTTACATTTTGGCATCAAGAGTAAAAATATATTTATGACTGTTACTTTAAGCAACAAGAGTTAGAGTGTCATTGGGGGCATGTGTCCAGGATGAGTAAGTAGCAAATAAGAAGCAATATACAAGTATAGGTCAGTTTGATTAATATGTCAATAGCCTTTCAATAAATGTGACCTGTTTGCTGTGGTTCTTTCTTCTTTTCTTTATTTTCTTTTGATATGGCTATTTCATAATTTCTAATAATATAAATTGGGGCATTTCTTTTACGTGTTTGAAAATAAAAGGTAATCTTCTCTGATTATTGGCTATCTGGATTTTATTAAAAGGGGACTAAGTGTATTGAAACAGTTTAGCACCCACACGCAGCGTTTATCATCGCTTGTTGTTTAATTTGTTTTATTAAGCAAACAGGTTAATAAAGCAAACAGGTTAATAAAGCAAACAGGTTAATAAAGCAAACAGGTTAATTAGCTGTGGAATAATAACTGTGCTTGATCTGCAGGTATACTGGGTTTGTTTGATTGCACAAGTACTTTGAATTTACTAATCCATACCAACATTTTTATATATTAATGAGATAAAGTACAGGATCATGGTTTCTAAGTCAAATAGAGATAATACCATTTTCATTGTTGTTAATCAAAGCCACGACTATCACACCTGCTTAAAGAGGACTCGTGTGTAATGATATCTAGACTGACAAAAATTCTCTTTTTGTTGCTGAATCAAGCTAGTAAAATAAAAATGTTAGTGGTGAAAAACATAATGTGTGATTTTAGCAAATTCAGCTGATGTTTGGTGTAACTGCTTTTAGGAATTAATTTGAATCCTGTGATATGCTAGAATAAACTTGTGAGACATAGAATTTACGAGAATTATAGATACATAATTACTATGGCACTTTGGTGGTTCTTGAGTACAGTGTTAAACCAACTATCGAATAAGTAACTAGTAGAATTCGGATCTTTTACTTTAAAAGTTTAACAAATTCTTACCCTCAAAATTCTGCATTTGTTAGTTTTGGAAGGGAAAAATTATACCTGATGTAACACATCTACTGAAATGTTTATGACATTGTTCTGCAATTAACAATCATACACATATTTGGTCCCCATTCTGGAAATTTTTTTATGAGAATTGACACAAAGGATTTAACAACAGAAAAAGGTAGGACTTGAAATTACAATACTGGTATGTTATTTTCACACATTTGGTTAATTTTTCAGCTCTTATGTTTTTTAGTTAATAAGTTAAACCTGCAATCATGTGTCCTACAATAGACCCTGTGAAATATCTGGAAACTTTTCATGACAGTAGACACAAAGGAAGTTATTTTAGTTCATGGAAGTTCATGATCACATTAAATATTCATTGCTGATCACCTAAAATGAACGTCATCTCTGTTGAAATATATTACCGACAAACACACAGAGGCCCTACTTTAAAACAATACAACAGGTCTTCTGAGAGTGTGTCCAAAAATATAAATTCCAGAAAGAAATTATAGTTAATGTCTGAAAATTACAAGGCATTTAAATATTTTTGGCAAAGAATTATGGTGTCAGAAAACATGCTGAAAATAAAGTAGTTGTAAAATATACATTTTTTGGAAAGGCAGACCATCAGATTTTCAGTTTCCAGTATGCTGAATTTATTAGATTCATGAACATTTAATAACACAAAAATGTTATGATAGACTTGTCACAGTAATTTTTAAATCAGTTGGATGTTGTAAACGTATTGTCTACAGAAACAATCTCATTAACCAGTATAATAGAATTCTGATAAAATAAGCACAATATAGCCTTCATATATGTTGGATAGGACTAATATCTGACTAATTATAAACTACCCAAATTGGACATGCTGGAGTTCTGGTAAACTTGTATTCAGACTAACTTTATAAATAATTGTTTTCAACTAAATTCATATATAGGTATTTACCTCATATTCTACATAAGATGTATATTGCAACAGGTGTGAAATTGCCCAATGACATCCGTAAATCATCTCTGCCAGAGAATTAGATTCTGGTCTTGGGAGCACACCATTCAGTTTCATGGGTAAAGAATAAAAGTGAGGAACAGATATATGAAATAGACCAAATACTGATTGAAAATATACTGATAACTAGTGCTCTGTCCAAATGCACAGAAAAACAGGGAGTAGCAGGTTTCATTGTAATAGCCGTTCTCTTCATCCCTTCAACTTGAATGGTTTATTCCATTCAGTAACCAGCTTCACATCGGTTTCAGCATGTAATCTAGCTTGGCATCACAATGACTACTGGTCCATGTACACATGAGTGATGTGAAGCTGATGTCTATACATCTTTCCACTGTTATAATATACTTCGCTATAACATGATTCCATATATAATGGTAGCGCTATGGCCCCCCCCCATCAAAAGTGTAAAAATTATAATTTGAAGATAAAATTTAAAAAATGTTTGACGACTGTCAGCTGAAAACCTTTACATCAAAACTACTGTACTTGATTGGACAGAACATGTTTTTACAGTCTCAGTTTAACTCTAATTAGCCACTGTTATATTCAGGCAAAGTAAGATATTGTATTCCTAACAGGCTATTGAACACCCCTAATTATCGATGTCTCAGATTAGCCATAATTGTCCTTGGTCTGTATCAACTATTGTATATGGCTAAGGCGCACGTGACTGTCAAATTTCTTTTAGCACTAAAGCCACCCTAGCAGATCAGTGACTTGATCTCTGTAATCACAGCTGACTGATTATACAGAGGATCAGCTTATGGTTGACCATTGTTTATTGAAGCATGCATGGCAACAGATCACAGAAAGGATTAGTGACAGCATATCCTTTGAACTTGTCACAGCTTTCTGTAATCTGTTACAGTGCATCCCAGAAGAGATAGATGTTAATTGCATAATGTAGCTACAGTACAAGTAAGATCTGTTGAAACAATTAAGTGCCATTTTTCCAGTGAAATCTGATTTAATCTAGTTTTAGTCTTTTCAGTATTTACAAGTGAATTAAGTCATTTAATCTTGCAATGGAGACATCCAGGATTATGAAAGCTTATTTTGCAAATAGGATTGTGATTTTAAGCGATTCATAGAGAGGTTGTTGAAGAGACTAAAGTTGTTCTACAGCGTCATTTTACCACTGTTCAGTTCATAATACAATCAGTAGTTATGGACCCCAGCTACTGCGCTATGATGGGGAAGAGCTGTATTTGTGACACATTTGTACAAAAATTATTAGGATTGTGTCAGATTTTAAGCATGGTGGTAATTCAGAAGCTATATGACGACTTGAAAATTATATGAGAGACAGAATATGGAGATTGGAGATATCTTCCTGAGTTAAGGTAATGGGGGCATGATGGGTGAGGGCATGTCATGGGTATATTGATCAAAACTATTTCTCATTATATGAGGCCTCCAGAATTTGTCATGTGTGCCATTAAAATGCCCAAATCAAAAATTGGGCATTTCTACCAAGAAATTCATTGTCAACTTGATAACACAATAGTTTTAACTGAATCTGATATGAGGTATTGAACTTAATCTAATACATAAGATGTACATTATAACAGGTGTGAAATTGCCCTGGGGCTTATGTAAAATGGTATAATGTAACCTCTTGCAGGGAACTGTCAATACATTAAAGTTCCTTCTCAGCCAGGTTTGGGTGTAGACTATGCAATATTTTGGGTAAAGAAGAATTCCCAAGAAACACTATTCATTTTCAACATGAAAGAGGAAAGAAAAAATGAAATAATCATTACAAATTGACATATGCTGATAGCAGTGGGTTTGTACTTGAGCATATGAAAAAAATGAGAGCGAGTAATAAGATTGATTATAAGATAAAACTTGTTGACACTGACTTTTAAATTGTTCTGTTCCGGAGTCTAGAGCTTTACTATAATAATAAATCCAGTCTTAGTACTATGACATCGGACTCAGTGCACATCTGAATGATATGAAGCTGATATCAGCAGTACTGTCTATATTTTAAGAAAATAAAGAAAACGATTATGTCATTTGTTAAGCGTATTGGTAATTCCATGGCTTAAATAAAAGACCAGGAACTCAGACTTGTCTGAACAACTGAGTTATGTAGAAATATAATATAATGAACAATTTGAAGTTGTATTTATTATAACCTCATATATTTCAGTTGGACATAATGGAACCAAAAGTACCTGAGGATATTTATAAGTCCCACTTAGAGCCCAGCAGTAAGTGTTTACAAATATTATTAAGTTTGGTCACCACAGGTTGCATCTTTATTTTTATGTGAGCATTGTGTCAGTGTGCCTAATATGGATCAAGTCTTGTATGCTACAATAGCCAGTCAGCATACTGGTTGATTAGAGTGTGTCACTGTGCTTAATATAAGTCTTGTATGCTACAATAGCCAGTCAGAATACTGGTTGATTAGAGTGTGTCAGTGTGATTAATATAAGTCTTGTATGCTACAATAGCCAGTCAGCATACTGGTTGATTAGAGTGTGTCAGTGTGATTAATATAAGTCTTGTATGCTACAATAGCCAGTCAGCATACTGGTTGATTAGAGTGTGTCAGTGTGCATAATATAAGTCTTGTATGCTACAATAGCCAGTCAGAATACTGGTTGAATAGAGTTTGTCAGTGTAATTAATATGGATCAAGTCTTGAATACTACAATAGACATTCAGTCTACTGGTTGAATAGAGTGTGTCAGTGTGATTAATATGGATGAGTCGTTTTTGCTACAATAGCTAGCTAGCATACTGTTTGATTTGAGTAAACTAATTGGGAAAATCTTCCAGTGCACTGAAAAAAGTTGTCTTTATTAATCAAGCTGGTCTTTAATTTACTTTATGAGAAAACAAACTGAATTTCAGTGTTTTGGATGTTATATGGTTGATATTTAATCATACTTCAGAAAAGGAAATTTATTTTAAAAAAGACTTGAGAAAGTATGCTATGAAGACTGGCATTTTTAACTGGAGTGTTTGTAAAATATAACCTAAGTACACACCTGCACTCTCCTTCCCACCCAGTATTCATTGCCCGTGGGTAATAATGGTTCCAGGGACTAATTTTTGCATAGCTGAATTCATCTTCTCATGCAGAGTAGGTGTGTACATTGTTATTTTTAGTGGCTTTCAATAGCGTCTTAATTAAGACAGGACATAGTTTCTGGGGAGTAGAATGTACCCTGAAACCAATGTCAGTTGCATGTATAAATTTATCTCTGTATACGCAGTAAGTGTATATATTGTTATGTGGTGGGAATCTCAGTAGTTTCTATGTTGTGACCCATGGCTTAAAACCATGACTTTGGGGCATGGCCCAGGTGACTTAATCACCCACCCCAATACAGTCTGATTTATGACGACACTTGGGTTATTGATCACACACAGACCAATTCTCAGACATGTACATCTCATAAATTGGGCATCATTCTAAATTTATTCTAAACCATTTTAACCCTATTCTCACCTAGGTCTCTGTTGAAATTCTATCCTGTTTTATATATCCAAATCACCATTTATACCTTAAGGTTGGAAATCTTTGTCTTGAAGGCTAAAGGAATAATTACTTGACATTACTCATGTACGCATGTATGCCCGGATGGTCAGGATTATGGAATCCCTGCCGTTCGGTTGAAAAATGCAGGGAAAGAAGTGAATGTGCTATTTTGTCAAGATAGTGCTGTCGTTTAATCAGTATAACCGCAAGTGAGACATAGATGAGCATTAGCGCAAATGAGACATAGGTAACTCTTTTGCATTGTTGCTGGTAGCAGTCAGAAGTGTAAAAATTTTATGTTTTTTGAAAGTCAGATATGGTTTGAAGACCATCTTTGCATCGATGCAGGTGAGGCACAGATGTGAAACAGGCGAGACACAGGTGTGACTCTTGTTTTTAGATACCAGTCATTATTAAACTTACCGCATCTGTGTTTGATTCATGCAGGATACTGTCACACTTGTATTTGATTCTTTGTTCTCATGTATTCAGGAGGAACAATAGGACCCTCAAATGTTGACTCAGCAAGACAAAATTTGGCTTCCTCATTTGTGAATGGCTTTGTCAATGCTGCCTTTGGTCAAGATAAGTTATTGATGGAAGATGGAAATAAATGGTTGTACAAGAACAAAGACCATGGTAAGTTTCAAGTCTTTAAGATGTAAACTGTTAGTACTGTATGACTAATTGCTGTCTTGAAGTATTTCTTTTTAGTTCATGAAATGGACTTATTTAAATTATTAGCAAATACAAGGTTTTTTCTCAGTGATAAATGTAAGTTAACAAGTATTATGCAGGGCTTCCACCTTTATCTTTAAACAGAACAGTCCTTAATATTTTGTATAATACATTAAAACAAAGAATGTTTCTTTTTCATGTGTGCTTTAATTCTGGCATGTATTATATATAGATTACACTTTTTACGCCTAAATTACACTTTTTTGCCACTTATAATAGCAATAATTACACTTATACCTGTGGGGGTGGGGTGGGGTTGGCATGTATGTAACAGGGATGTGTAACTTTAATGCTACATGTGTAAGAAAGGAATGTATTCTCATTCATCCGTAACATTTTTTCAATCATTTATGCACAAATTTTATAAATTTGCACTGTATGCATTCTGTTTAAGTCCATGATTATCTAGATTTAATTGTTTTTAAATTTCTTAATTCAGCAATTAATCATTCTCTTTATTGTATTACAGGTA
Source organism: Megalonaias nervosa (assembly GCA_016617855.1). Taxonomy (NCBI): domain Eukaryota; kingdom Metazoa; phylum Mollusca; class Bivalvia; order Unionida; family Unionidae; genus Megalonaias; species Megalonaias nervosa. Next base: position 103,748 of record JAECUM010009011.1, read on the forward strand.
TGCTAAGTGCTACAGCATCTCTCGGTCTCATTCTGCTGTGGGATGTTGATGGTGGACTAACACAGATAGATAAATATCTATATTCATCAGAAGATTATATTAAGGTATGAAATGGTAGAGATTAAAGGATGGAGTATGGTTACAATATTAAGGTTGAAGGAAATCATTGAGATAAAAGGATAGTGAATAGTTAAAAAAGAGTGGCCTTTACATTTCTAGTGAACTGCTTTTGTACAAGAGAATTCATCAGTAATTTGTATTTATATAGGAGCTTAATGTAGGTTGTTATCTACCTTTGACTTAATATGATTTGACCTCCTGTTCTACTTGAGGTCATTCACAATCGTGTAATTTCACTATGGTGAGTAGTATTTGCTTCTGTAGTTTTCCCTTTTGCAGTCTTAATTTTATTCTTATATATATATATATATATATATATATATTACTGTTGAAGTCTTCTTTTTCTAAAAATTGAGCCACAAGATTTAAGAGCATATTAAGTATAAAAATGTTCTTATATCATAAAATTGCAATAAAGTCCTAAAAAATTGATGATGATATAATTTTATTTGATTGAGGAACTCTAACATTCATGATTCAAAACAATGGATATCTGTTAATAGGTAAATGCTTCTGCCATAGCCCTGTCTTCCAGTATATAATATACCTGGTGTGCAGGAATGTTTGTTTATAAGCTAGGGAATGAGGTTTACACAACTCCTGATAAGACTGTAACCAATTTCATGTTTTACTTCTTGGTTTGGAACTTATTTTGAAAATTGATAGGTGTATTTAGTGAGAACTGCAAAACATTATCTTGCTCCATCAGATTGAATCACAATAAAAATTTTAATCATGCCTTGTTGAATGCAGCTTATGGCTTAGTGACAAGGCCTAAAACAAGGTCTATTGAATTATGTGACTCAAGTACTTTTCATATCAGACATGCATGAACATTATAATTTGAACCATTAGCACACTTGCTTACAAGACGAGTACAGCTGCAAACTGCACAGACCCAGATCTGCTGTCACATAATGTGCTGGCAGATCTGGGTCTGTGCAGTGTGTTAGGAGTAATCAGTAGAACAAACAGTATAGACCCTCAATTTTGGACTAAATGCTTAAGCTGTTTTTACCTAATTTGAATGCATTAAAAATGTCTTTATGTATTTTTAGACGATTTGTCTGCATAAATACACAGATATGGTGCTCATCTAGTGCTCTAGGTTTATGCAGTACAATTTTGATATGCCCACCATAGGGTGAAGTGTATTTGTGTGTAATATCCATCAATCTGTTTGTCTGTCAGTCTTACCAATTTAGTTTCTTCACAAAAGTTTTAGTTGTCCACCATCAACACTTACCATACTTTTGTTTATTGACTTATGCTTGTGGTAAGGAAGAACTCATTCTCTGTGACTAAATGAAGAAAAATTGTTTCTGGATAATAACCTGAGTCTTTCACCATCTGCAGTTACCATACCTTGTGCATAGTTTGCGCTTGGAGTACAAAAGAACCAGTCAGTTTGGGTTTTAAAAGTTCTGAGATCCTGGTCTCTGTGACTTAAAGAATAATAATGGTCTCCACACAATAATTCAAGTTTTCCTGTTTATATTGGAGTCAAAGGTCAAGGTCACTGATTAATAGAAGATAAATGGTTTCTGCACAATAACATTGGTTCTGCCTCACAGATCTGGCATGTACTTAAGATAAGGAAGAACCCTATTGATTACAAAGGTCAAGATAACTCTGAAATTTTTTTAAAATTATTGCTGGGGAACAAGTTTCAGTTATCTACAGAAGGGACTATTAAACATGAGGCAGGCTCTTAGTGAGCTGGTCACAGTATTTTATACATTTGCTTTTCTTTCTCCTCTCACTTTAGGCTGGAGCTCTTCTTGCCTGTGGCATAGTGAACTCTGGTGTCCGAAATGAATGTGATCCAGCTCTTGCCTTGTTGTCTGACTATGTGATGCACAGCAGCAACATCATGAGAATAGGGGCTATCACAGGGTAAGCAGACTGGCTAGCTTTTATTAAAGCGTGCCATCTATTCATTGTGTCACTCTTGCTTTCACATTTATTTTGGATGTTAAACAGACATTTTTTTGGCTATTGTGACAAGTTAATTGCCTTTATACACACCATAAATATTAGTTAGGTAAACTGATACATATCATTGAAAAACATACCAACAAAATATCTTGGATTATTACAAAACAAATGACTATTGAAGATTTCTCTCCATACAGATAAAATAAGTGACTAATCACAAAAAAACCCAACTAATTTTATGATTCACCAGCTGGTACACGTAAATGTAGGTTGACACTTTCTTGGATTGTAAAACTTAATGGTGTATCATTTTATTCATGATAACATTTTTTATACTGATGTATGTTGTTTAATTTATTTACCATTGCATACGAATTCAGACAGTAATCATACCAGTATAAATTGTTTGATATGTGCATGTCTAACATCATCAACTTGGACAAGTACATATAAATTTTGATAAATAATGAATTTGGATATAAAGTTTTTCGGTTATAAGGTCCTGAAATTCCATGTCCCCTGTGAAACATTATAAACAAATCTTTACTCTTTATGTATGTATGTAATATATATCATCTAATGTAATGTTTCTGTAAGCATTAGAAATTTGTATGCAGTAGGTTTCTAACTTTTTCAGGCTGGGATTGGCATATGCAGGGTCTAATAGAGATGACGTTTTGCAGTTGATTCTCCCAGTACTTGGGGATTCTAAAGCAAATATGGAGGTAAGGTCAAAATACCCTCATCCAGTCATACTTAAAACTCTGTCAATGGATATTTAACAATATTGAACAAGTATCCACATATAGACATTGCTTAATAGAGATAAAATATCATGCATGGGTGTTCAGTTTATATGAAACAGTCTGAATAACTTTGATATTTTTCAGGCCTTGGCATATAGTTCTGGGGGTAAAATTAATATTTTATGCATCATACAGCTTCATTGTGGAAAAAATATTCTGTACATTTGTTCTTTAAGATATTTTGGAGTGATCTGTCAAATATGACTTTCAAACAATTGTTACTGCCAATTAGTCAATCTTAGTGGACATCTCCATAAAAAGAGCACCTGCTCAAAAAGAACCTAAAGAAGTATCTTCTCAATTTTAAAATGTGTAATAAAGGAGAACTGATTGTAAAAGAGCAAATTCTGCTGATGCTCAGGTGTCCTTATAAAAGTTTCACAGCAGTTATATTGTTCAGTACTTTTTCTGTTAGGGAGTCTTGGTTGCTCAGTTAGTGTCTCTACTAACATATAATTCAAGAGTTACAGGTTCAATGCCTCCTTGGCTTGTCTGGGTTAGCGGCCTTGGAGTGTCCAGTAAAAGCACTAAGCTTCCATTTCCTCAGAATAATATAATCTGCTGAAGGTGTAGTTAAAAGCCAACCAAATACCCAAACATCTTTTTCATGGAATTATGTACCATACTGTAAGGGTATTAATTTTTGGAAAAGATTATATTATTGTCCGTATGTAATTTCATGAATAGGAGAATGGTTCAGTTAATTGAACATAAAGATAATTGTTTGTTGGGCCTTTAAAGGTAGAATCAAATGCAAGAAAACTTCTACCCCATGAAAAATAGTAAATTTCTAGACATATTTTTCATGACTTTGTAAAAATGTTCCCAAATAAGATGGCACAGGCAGCTATAGTTACTCTTTCTATTCTGTGTATAGGTAATAGGCATATCTGCTCTGACCTGTGGTATGATAGCAGTGGGTAGCTGTAATGGAGATGTAACATCAACAATTCTACAGACAATGATGGAGAGATCAGATGCAGATCTCAAGGATACCTTTGGCAGATTTTTGGCTCTAGGCCTTGCTCTGGCTTTTCTCGGTAAGATCTTCATTTATATAACATAGTTCTCTCATCAGATTTCTTATGCATAACTGTTCCAAACAAATCACTTCACACAGATAACATAAATTTAATATGCATGCTTTGTCGGTTATTTTGTTAGATTTTAATGAAAGTGATAGATACCATTGTGATGGTTGATGTTTGAGTTACATAGTTTGTACTATATTGTTCTCTTTTTAAACTGATGTAAACAGATAAGAGGTCAGATGCTCACTTTAGACCCTTGCTAGAAGAGCCTTTTCCTCAGAGAAATTGCTGGACAGTATGTCTTCAATTTTCAGTCAAATCAAATTAATATCTCAAAATCAATCAACAAATGAAACAAATTGTAAATAAGGTCTATTTCACTGATTTTAAAACACAGTTATTATTATGCAAGCACTTGGTCCTTATGTAAGTACAATACATTATAGCCATTTCTATAATCTTGATTATTATTTGTCTTAGTAGTTCAGTGGATTTAAACTTTTTTTTATGATCACTAGAATGCAAAACCATTAAAAGCAATATATTTCATCTTGGGACTGTAAAATGTGGATGAAATGTAATGCTATGTTAACAGATATATAAGGCAGGTCCTTTAGGGTTTTCTTGTGAGAAATGGTTTATAAGATTAAATATTGACAGACATTTGTTTTTACCGGCAGGTAAGCAGGAAGCAGCAGAAGCCACTCTTGCAGCACTGGAAGTCATTGGTGAACCACTGAAATCGATGGCCACTATGTTGGTCGATGTTTGTGCCTATGCAGGTAAGATATGTATTTATTTCTTCATCTGATATGTTACCCAATCATAATATGTTGCAGGTGCTGCTACTACCTCAAAGATCCAGTCCTCCCAAGCTAAATAATATGTTCACCTCCTCTTTTAGCTTGTTTTAGCAACAGAGTACTAAAAGTTTGTGTGCTTGCTAAGATGGATGTCAGACAAGTGTTTTAACTTTGGATAGAGAGGCTGGCACCAAATTCTATGTCATCATTTGCTACTTCCATTCATGCTTGGGAGCATGCCTTTTCTTGAGACCTGGCAGACGCAGAATTCACTTAAGCTTTTTGATCAGTTGAGCAATTCTTTGGTGTTTTCTCATCTGGAAGTAAACTTCAGTATTTTTTTCCAGATCTCACTTCATCATACAGAAAGGCTGTAGCACTTTCAATTCAACCTTGTTTATGAATTATATGAAGTACTGTAAATTTAGAATTTTCTCATGGGGTACAAATTTTTGTTGGTTTTTACAAACCACAAATTTAAGTACTTGTGACTAAAGATCTTTTAATTAAAGGAATGTGATGCTGTCCCCAAATATACAAACTTAAGTACCTGTGAAAGTATAATTTGTTTGCAGAACTTCAGAAATATAATACCTATGAAAATAAATGAATTCAGCATAATTACATGTAAGATCATTCCTGTTTTTACATGATGTAAGATCATTCATGTTTTTACATGTTGTAAGTTAATTTTCATAATTACATGTTGCATGATCATTTAAGTTATTACATATTATAAGATCATTCATTATTAAATGTTGTATGATCATTCCTCTTTTCACATGATGTAAGATCATTCTTGTTATTACATGTAAGTTCATTTTGATAATTACATGTTGCAAGATCATTCCAGTTATAACATGTTGCAAGGCCATTCATTATTACATGTTGTATGATCATCCTGTTTTTACATCATGTAAGATCAATCCTGTTATTGCATGTTCTAAGATCATTCCTGTTATTACATGTTGTGAGTTTATTCTTTTTTATTACATGATGCAAAATTATTCCTCTTGTGTAAGATCATTTTTGTCATTTACATGTTGTAAGATCATTCCTGTTATTGCATGGTGCATGATAATTTCTGTTATTACATGGTGCATGATCATTCCCACAATTACATCATGTAAGATCATTCCTGTTATTGGTTGTAAATGAAAATAGTTCCAATCTGACATCCAATATGTTCACCATGGCAGCTAATTTGACAATCTTATCACTGAAGAATATCAGAGATGCTTTTAGCACTCAGTAGGTAAGCTGAAGAAATGGTCTTATCTTGAAATCCAGGAAATTCTTTTCAGCTAGTAGAATGTGTTCCTCTGAGAGACCTTTTTTTTTGTTTTTTTTTTTTTTGTATGAAGGTTTTGTGATACTATTTGACAAATGCATCTACATGTACAGAAATGAATAGATTTACTGCATACACATAATATAAGCTTTAAGTGAGGAGTTTGATATATTTGTTTCTATTTCAGGCACTGGTAATGTTTTGAAGATTCAGCATCTATTGCATATCTGCTCAGAGCATGATGATACAAAAGATCAGGTTGGTATACAGTTTGTAAAAAGTTGATTTCTAAGGTTTATATACAGTTTGTAAAATGTTGATTTTCTGAAGTTGATATACAGTTTGTACAAAGTTGATTTTATAAAATAGGTATACAGTTCATAAAAAGTTGATTTCAAAAGTTGGTATACAGCATATAAAAAGTTGATTTTCTAAGGTTGGTATACAGTTTGTAAAAAGATGATTTTCTAAGGTTGGTATACAGCTTGTAGAAGTTTGATTTTCAAAGATTGGTAAACAGGTAGTAAAATGTTGATTTTCTAAGGTTGATATATAGGTAGTAAAAAGTTGATTTTCTTTTTTATTTAATTGTACCACAAGTTCTAATAATATATACAACATTCTGTTGGCATTGCAGGTGTTGGTATCATGTGGTCTTGACAGCTTAGGTGTTGGTGTCATGTTGTCTTGACAGCTCAGGTGTTGGTGTCATGTATTCAGTATGCATCATACTCTTGACATCTCTGGTATTGGTGCCAAGGAGTCTTTATACAACAGACTTTTGATACATCTGGTGTAGGTGTTAAATTGTCTTATTTACAAATTATGATTACTCACACTTCGCTTTACTTAGAAATTCCCAAGATACATATGATTTATGTCTTTCAGTATGATTTATTAACAGTAGTTATGTAAAAATACTAAAAGTATCTGATTTTCTATATATTATAATGTTTTAGCTGTAACTAGAATGTATTAAATTAGGGATGCAGATAATTCACTTATCTGTGTATATGTTTATATGGGTATTTTAAATATGTAGGAGAACAATGAGAAAAAGGAAGACAAGAATAAAAAGAAGGATGGGAAAGACAGTAAGGAGAAAGAGCCAGCAGGTCCAGATCTCTCTGTTCAACAAGGTAAGAATTGTATTAACCCCAAATAACACAATTTTTGCCCTCTAGCCACAAATTCATCAGGGATGTATTTAGTGTTATCCATGTCAATCCTTTTCATCATTCACTCCTTCAGTCGAGTTTTGTATTCAGCTCCGTTTTTCATGTATTTCAGGCTGCATGATTAATGATGTGTACTGGAAAGTCAGAATTATTCATGGAACAAAAAAGAAATTGGTTTTGGTGTAAATAGACAATTTCATTAGAATGAAGTTTTGTGGGTCTTTGGTTTTAAAGTAATTTTCAATCGCAGTAAATCAACAAACTTTCGTGTGGCAATTTAATTTCAGGAATTTTTTCACCAGAAATTAATTTAAATCTTACACAAAAGCATACATAATGCTGTCTGTCTGGCTGGCTATCTATCTATCTATCCATCCATCCATCCCATATAATTAATGTGCAGTCAGATATTTGTGAAATCTATTATAAAAATATTTAAATTTGGCATAAAAGTTGCAAGAAAAAGTAAACATTAATATACTTAGTTATTAAATGCACTGAAAAATTTTATTTTGATTCTGGATTTGCCACTGCCTCAGTTTAATAATTATCCATCTGTGTTCCTTTTTCTCTTAAATTATTTCACTCATAATGGTTTTTTTTGTGTGTTTAAAACTGTACTAATGAATTTCACTACTGTATTTTATTCCAACCGACTGCTTTTAAAAATTATTGCCAACATGCCGAGTTACTAGCTCAGAGACGCATATCTATTGATTAGCAGGCATTTCACATGACATCACATTACATTTTTATTTGACCATGTCCTCAAACAAGCTTCAAGGATAATAATAAAAGTAAACGGGTTTTGCTGATAACTTTTTTTTATTAGGACCTAGGCTTTGCATATTTTGTTTGGAAGGTCAGATATAAACTGACACTGCCACAAAATTTTGTTAAAATGAAAATGTTTTGAGTGACTGATTTAATGTCTCAAGTCCATATCCTGGAGAAATTATTATATTATAAGGTTATGAAACTCAAGGAGGTAAGCTTTCATACCCCTATTGTCTTGTGTTTTGTGAAGGCAGACAGTTTTAACAATTTGACAAGCACAACAAACAAGTGCATAAATCTGACAACGACAGCCATATCTGGATTTCATGAGGGTTAAATTGTATAGTCACACTGTTTATCTTAACCAGTAAATAACTTCTTTTCATGCTGAATTTTCAGTTCATGAATATTTTTGGATTTCTGATTTCACAGTATGTGTTTATATATATATATATATAGAGAGAGAGAGAGAGAGAGGGAGAGGGGGGGGGTATTTTAGCAGTTAAGAAGTTTTAGCAACTTAATTATTTCAGATTGAAATATAATTTCCATCAAAATTGATCTGCTAAAATTGTTACGTGGCTGTGAGGAGAAATGTAATTTACAAAAATATTTCCATTCTGGTACAAGGACACTTATTTAGGAATGGTATGTGATAAATGTGGACACGTAAAGAAAGCTTTAGAGAATATTTAATATTGCCCACATCATCTTTTTATCACTACAGGTATAGCTGTCCTCGGAATTGCCCTTATTGCAATGGGAGAGGAAATTGGTTCAGAAATGTCTTTCAGAGCATTTGGTCACTTGGTAAGTTCTTTTTGCATGGTCGGCTAGAGATAAAGAATTCTAGGTTTTGTTTGGCTTTGATTTGTTTGTCATCAGTTGTTAATGCTTCATTCTGTAAGCAAATATTTATGTAGGGATAGAATATCTGTATTAAATATTTCACATTTAGTTTTTGAACATCTCTGTTATATACTACACAGTTGTTTTAACCTTTATTGGAAATGCAGCATCATATTAATGAATTTTCCATGTAGTTGATATGGATTAATTTAGCATCTGTTGTTGAGGTTATAATAAGAAAAAATTATTTAATTTTCAAATCTAAATGTTATCATCATTTAAATTTAAATCTTTCTATGATATGTAGACTTTAAAAGTGGGGACATAATGCATTTTATCAATTCCAGTACACAAAGTATCATATAAAGATACTTGCATTAGCTCTAACAATTTTACACATGCGCAGTTTTTGTTAGTGACTGTAAGTAGCAATGTGGATGTTTTGTTCATTTATTATGACATATTTTTCTCAATGCATTATTAGTATTAACATGAATAACACTTTGAATGTTCTAGCTACGTTATGGTGAGGTTGGAATTCGGCGAGCAGTACCGCTAGCCCTTGGTCTGATTTCAGTGTCAAATCCAAAGCTGCAGATTTTGGACACTCTCAGCAAGTTTTCACATGACAGTGATCCAGAGGTAGCACATAATGCCATCTTTTCAATGGGACTGGTTGGAGCTGGTAAGATAGAAATTTTGCTATATTTTATAGAAGTGAAGATTTTCCACATGTTGTTGTCCCCTCATCCACAGCTTGAAGGAGAGATAGCATTGTGTTCATAAATTATGTATGTACATTTATATGTACATTTATTTGTGTGTTGAATTCTTTGTTGATTGCACCCACAGTATCATGGACCATAATTCACTTGCAATTATGAAATTGTTTTTATGTAAATCCATTTAAGGAAGAGTGATACAGCCATACTAAAAGTTGGTGACTTTGACCTAATATTGGCATTTGAGTTACTTTTATATTAGCCTCTTATTTGTTTTTGTCCTCATTGCCATGGACCTATTTTTGACTGTCATAAATGCATCACTGGATATGTAATGCCACTGCCATGCCACAACAGGTAGACTGTGATCTAATTTGCACATTTAGTGCATGTATTTTTAGCTTTTCATTCCCCTTGCCTTAATATATTAGACCCTATTTCACCAGCACTTATGAAAATGGTAGATGGATGCATCTCAACAAGAGTAACTCAACTATATCAAACCTAGGTCACTGTGACATAATTTACATGAATTAGTGAATTCATTATACCAAATGTTGATCACTCTGTTCTCATTTCCACCTATGAGTGATTTATGTAGTTTTAACTGTTTATTTGAATACACCCTCATTATCTTGTACCTTATTTCACCTGCCCTCATGAAAATTGATGTGTGGATATATTTCAAGGGGAGTAACTAAGTGGTACCAAAATTAAGCAACTATAACCATATTTGCACGCTTGGGTGGCTTAAGTATTTTCAACTATTTGTTTGTAACACCATCATTATCATGGATTCCATTTCACCTACATTCAGGAAGATTGCTATGTTGATGCCTCTCAAGGTGAATAACTGAACAATTCTAAAAGTAGGTCACTTTGACATAATGCCCATGCTTTATTGTCTTATGTAATTTTGGCTACTTGTTATATACACCTCACTATCTTTGGGCATTGACAGGGTCTGCATTGAAGGAAATTGGTATGTTGATGCATCATAATAAGTCACAACACCAATACTTGTTAATTGTGACCAGTTTGCACGCTTGGTTGGTTTATATATTTTCAGATACATGTATGTTACTCCTTCACTATCTTGGACCCAATTTCACCAGCACATAATATAGACACTCCCTTGTAACCTGAACTCCATCTACACCAATTGAAGTGTTATCATATTTGGTATGATTTTTCTGGAGGATGAACAGATGGCAGTGAAGGTTTCAGCTTTTGAGTGCAGTCAGGCGAGTGGAGTGGGGATAGTGGTTGGGATATGACTGGGATGGATGGGTGCAAAAATAATGTCTTGGTTATTTGTGATGATTTCCATCTATTCTTTTAGTTTTAACTTTAGTTACGCCTGTTTTTATATCCACAGATAATCAGTTGCTAACTTCATAACATACAAGGTACCGAATATCATATAAGTGATTGTTGATCATTTCATGTTTCTTTCACAACAGGAACAAACAATGCCCGCCTAGCTGCAATGCTGAGACAGCTGGCTGTGTACCACTCCAAGGATGCCAACAACTTGTTCATGGTTCGTCTTGCCCAGGGTCTTACCCACCTGGGAAAGGGAACATTGACCCTTTGTCCATACCACAGTGACAGATCCCTAATGAGTCCTGTAGCTGTTGCAGGTTTACTGGCTACCCTTGTCTCGTGTTTGGATGTTAAGAATGGTACTTTTTATTTCTTTGTACTTTAGAATTAGCTTTGTTGCCCTTACACTTTTTATGGAAAGAAGTTTCTTTTTTTTCTTCAAGTTCTGCTCACATGCGTATGTGTTTGTGTGTGTTTTGTTTGCAACTCCCATACCTTTTAAGACAGAGACGTTATATCAGTGAATAAAATCATTAGTGGCAAGCATATATGCATGGCAGGCACTCGATTTGTGCCTTAGCTGTGTTCCTGAGGTTACGGCTTAAATCAATATTGGCATTAATTGAAAGTAATTTACCTATAAGATATTTGTAAATTAAGTAAGTTCTTGGGCACATTATAGATAGCATGTTTGATTTGAGTACTTTACTGATCACTTTATAACCACAGTTTGTGACGTTTCTCTGCTGCTTCACAGCTTATCTGCTACATCAAATTTGAGGGGTGTGTCAGAGAGAGAAATGTGTCACATTTAAATCTAATGGGCGTTTATTGTTTATTCAATTCCAGAATTAAATAATAACCACCAATCAGAACTAACTGGTGTATTCACTGCATGACACACCAGAAGTATTGGCATTCAAACTAGGTCCATTTAAATAGAAAACAACAGAAAAACTTCATGCAAAAGTCACTATTGAATGCTCTGTAAAGTACTTGTATTGCATGAGGGAACAAGTTTGTAATGTCACCTTTTATGCTAATATATGTAATCAGTGACTGAATGTGCCAGCAGGATTTGAAAAAATTATGATAGAATTGGCAAGGTGAAAGATTTTAAACCACATGAGTTATAGTGATTATGTTAATTTGTGGAAGAGGAGTGGGTGTTGTCAACAGCTTCCTTTTTCACTGGCAGAAATGAAACAAGTGTATATGAACATGGCAGTTTTTTTGCATCTGCAGGAAGTACATTGTGAAAGATTTGGTTGTAAGTGATATCCACTTCCACATTCGGATTCATTATAGATAAAATTTCCTTTGCATGTGGAAGTTGTACTCTTTCTTCTGTTTTGAAGGTAAAACGTGGAGGGACCCCTGTAGATAGGTAGATAGTTATAGGTCATTTCAACCAGTGGATCATTAAAAATGAGTCATAGATGAATAAAATAACTGTGATTAAATTAAGCTTCTCCAAATTTGTAGAAAATATTAAGGCAATGCTGTTACTCAAACTGACATTAGCTTTCTAATTAATCTAATTGCACTCATGGTGGTCTTAGTTGTTAGCATTAAGCTAAACCAGCAGTTATTGTGAGTGGTCATATTGGGCATTCAGTCAAGATAATAACTGGTGTTAAGCACTGTGCCATGCCCTGTTGGTTTCTCTAGGTAAGTAGAATCAATGTTCAGATAATACTAACCACCATTACTAGAGGCAGTCAGTAGTTGAAGTCATTGATTCAGTCATTTAGACTGACAAACATAGCTGATGTTCGAGATTTGTGATTGTTGTTTATACATCATTTGTACATTGATCTGGCACATTTGATAGCAGGGGTGGTGAATCAATGAGGGAATTCAGGAGCAAATTGGACAGTACATTCAAATATATTGGCAGTAATAAAGGGTGGCTAGAGACCAGGCAGCAAGAAATTGGTGGAGCATTGTATATAGCTAAATAAAATATCAGTATGTTTTAATTAAATGATTACACTCAGGTGTTGTGTCAAAGAGAATATTTAATTAAACCAGCAAGAAAATTTTGTATAATGGGAGGTTAAAGACTGATAACAACAGGTGAAAGACTGAGAGCAGAAGTTCAAGTATGAAATGTTGGATATTTTACTGAAGGCTAGGTTTTTAGTTAAAATACCACTAATAAATGAATTAAACTCATAAGAATTTCTGAAGATACTGGGAGTGTAAGAAAGTTGAAATTTCACCTCCAAGACTTTCACCTTCGCTGTAATTTTAACCAGCTTGCTGTAATACTGATGGGGGAGATGTTTGTATAATTTAAGTTTTAAGAATGAACTCTGATGTAATTTTACAGTTGCTTATTTACCATATGTAAACAGTAAATATAATACCTTAACAATGGAAAAATGAAGTGGTAACATATATTAATCAGTTAATTAACGTTTGCTGTGGTTATTTTTGAGGATGGCTTACTTTTGAGATAGAAATAGTTTTAAGTGAAAATATTGGTAAATGATGGAAAAATTGTTACTATTTTATTTGTTTTACAAGAATGTGATGAGTTGTTTTTTTTTTAATACTTTTCAACTTCATATAAGTAAATATTACCTCTATCTTAATTGATACATCATTTTACAATATTAGACTTTTAAATTTTGTTTACAATTTCTGTTTCTTATGTGAGATGTAAATATGTTCTCATCATTCCAACTTGTTGCATTTAATATGTACATTAAATATATTACATGGCTTATTTTTGAGACAGGCTTACTTTAGAAGGCAAGATGTCATAGAAATGGGAGAGCTTTTATTTTTGAGGCTGGTTACTTTAGAAGGCAAAATGCCAAGGGAGTTGGAGGGCTTATTTCGTAAACTGGCTTACTTTCGAGGTCAAAATGCAACAGGAATGATTGGGTGTATATTTGAGGTTGACATTATTTTGAATTTTTTGCACAATGGTTTTTCAGAAGTACTGATATCCAGACATCTTGCCTGTCCCATTTTCAAGATGTAACACAAATGTCAAAAGGGCTGTTTTGTAACTCGCTCAGAATGTTCAGCATTTCATGTGAATTTGTTTTGTTCCAGTTATACTGGGCAAGTCACACTACTTGCTGTATCATCTAGTAGCAGCCATGCAACCCAGAATGCTTGTCACATTTGATGAAGAGTTACGACCCTTGCCTGTGGCAGTGAGAGTTGGTCAGGTATGACACTTGACTTCTTTAATGTCAACTTTTATATAAGGATTCATTCATGATAAAAAGAATAATCTTGATTAAAAATGTAAAATTCCAGAGGCTAAATGTTTGCATATTTACACAAACATTTTTCTGCCTCATTTTGGGGGGGCTTTTTAGACTAAGAATTAATTGGCATTTTAACCATGGTTTCTTTTTCCAGTTGGCTTGTGAAACATCTGATCTATTTTCACTTGATTAAACTCAAATGATTGCCATCTTGAGTCAAATTTTGTGTTAAAGTCGGCTACAAAGATTTGAGATTAAACAAAAACCTTTCCCATTTTGTAGCTCACCTTATATCATCAAGATCCAGATGAGTTCAGTAATAAGCATTATTCATGCATATTGATGAGAAGGTCTTGCATCTGATTCAGCTTGTTGCTACTCTGCCTGCCATATATCAGATCAAATTTGTATCAAACTTCAAAATACATGTTTGTGTCATCGAGATCTTTGACTGGTTTGATAATGACTGAGATGGATGCATAATAATGAGGTGATCTTGCATTAGATTGGTTTACCTTCTTGACACTCAGAAACCATAACTGATATGATTTTTATAAAATTTAGAATATGAGCTTGTATCTTGGATGTGTTTATCTCTTGGATGAGTTCATTGATGTTGTTGTTGTTGTTGTTGTTATAGGGTTTAACGCCATTTTTCAGCACAAGATAGGCTATA
>JAECUM010009012.1:0-96197 GCA_016617855.1 Megalonaias nervosa
TCTGTATATGAGATTTCTGTACTAAATAAATCTGTATATGAGATTTCTGTACTAAATAAATCTGTATATGAGATTTCTGTACTTAATGAATCTGTATATGAGATTTCTGTACTTAATAAATCTGTATATGAGATTTCTGTATTAAATGGATCTGTATGAGATTTCTGTACTTAATGAACAGCAGTGATGCCTTGGCCCAATGGCAACTTTCTGCACAATAATAATAATAATAATAATAATAATAATAAATAAATAAATAAAAATAATAATAATAATAATAATAATGCTTTAAATTGTCATAAAGATGAAAAAATGTCACACAAATCAGAATGTGAATAATATTCTTGATTATATTATTTATTGGTTGTACTTCTTCTGTCTACTTTTTTGTTGCTTATCAATGCTGTTCATACATTGATTACAAAATAAGCTTGAAACATGTAACAATAGCAGTGTCGCAAACAAATTTTATGATATCATGACAAAGAAAGATGAGCATCATGTGCTATTTTTCAGTATGATCTTTATAATATGATGTCATGATGCTAACAAAGTTAAACATTATACATGTGCTGGAAGTGGGTGGGTCCTTACAAACATGGAGGAAATTTAGTATTCTGGTTTGGGTATTATAATTTTCAACATTTTCTTTCATCCCATGCATCTGAAAATAAAATATGCAATTGCTTACTTATTTACAACATGGCAGAATAGTTTACTACTACTATGAACTAATAATATCTATGATGTATACATGAAACTACGTGTTTTGTTCTGAGTTGGCAGAAAAAATGAGTTTGATGTGGTGTAAGGATGGGTCGAGGAAAAATACTGAAACATGTTTATTGACCATATTGAATGAGTTCTTTACCTGGTTCAGAACAAAACATGAATGCAGTTTTGTATTTATACAATCTCTATGCATTTGAAATAATTTTAGCACTATATGTATGAAATCAAAAACAAATTGGGATTAATAAAAAAGATGGATTTACTACATCTAAAAATATCGATTTTCAAATGTCAAAGAGCAGTTCCAGTCTGAGAATGATACAGAAATATTGACTGAACAGCTGTATTGAACACCAAAAGGAAGCATGTAAGATTAAAGAGGTAATGTAATAAAATGAAAAGAAGAAAGAACTTAACTGGAAAGACGATTATTTCAGTAATTAATGATGAAGATAGATACAGATATTACCGTTTTTTATTTTTAGAACGAGTGTAAATTCTTTACTTTCATGTATTCACCTGTAATGCTTTATACAGGCTTTCTATTCTTTATATCAATGATGTATATCGTACAAATCTGTAATTCCTTGTACATATTTTATAGCAGATATAGATCAGTTATTTAGTTTGATATCTAGTTGCAGGGCTGTAGTGCTGTGGAACACATGGGATCAGCGTTCCCTTACTTTTCTGGCGCTCATCATTGTCCCTCCACATCTGAGTGGCATGTGTTCTCTCACTTCTTCATTTAGTACTACTCCACTGTTTAATTGTCTAAAGACACAGCCTGCAAACATTGCAAATTATCACAAACATTCTAGAAGGCCTCATGGAAGATTGGTTTGTTGGCTAAATCAGTGTACTCTTCAAATGTGACCACTCCGGTGGCCTAAGTGGTTAGAGCACCCTCCTTGGATGTGAAAAGTCGGTCGCAGGCTTGAGCCCCAGAGGAGTCATATCAAAAACAAAAACTTATAAAAATGGAATTAGCAGCTGCCCCACTTGGCACTCTGCATTAAAAGGTTAGTGTTAGGACTGGTCGGCCTGGTGTCAGGATAATGTGACTGGGTGGGACGTGATGCCACATGTCTGTGGCATGATACCTCAGTGCTAGACATCACTATAAACTGCCGCACTGCTGACATCGTAACGATATGACTAAAAAAATTTAAAGCTACATTACAAATCCAAATCACACATGGTTACTCAATAATAATAATAATAATAATAATATTAATATTATTATTATTTTTGGATCCTCTTGCACAATGTATTAGAGAAAATTGTACTCATCGGTTGAGAATTAGTGAAGAAGTAATTCTTTCAAAACTGTCATCTTTGCTGGAATGTAAGGAATGAACATATGAATGGATGGATGCAAAGACAACTGGGTGAATTAACAAGCTTTTGATTTAGTTACATAACACTGTAATTGAATACGTGACTTCAGAAGCCAAATGAAACATGAACTCAAATTACTATGGAGCAACCTCGTGTATGTCAACAAACATTAAACATATAAATACTGTTATCTATCAACTGGCTGTTTGTAGTCAAGATTTGTCTACCACTATGATGACAACGTAGTACTTTATGTTCATATCACAACCTCAGATAACCTAAATATCTAATATAAATGTTATGTTTACTGTTAACAGCCAACACACACATAGTGACATCAAAACAAATATAACTCTCACACATTCTTGCGGGGGCTCCAAGATGCAGGGTTATGTCATAAATGTTTGGGTCAGATACATGGGCATCTCACTGCCAAGATCCCATGAAGGCAAGATCTGTGATGTTATTCCAGGATATTGATCATGTGCAAAGATAACCACTGTGTTCAATCACACTTGTAAGCAAGTAATACAGGCATTAGGATACTGTCTGTCCATATGACTGTATACATGCTTAACATTAGACTTGTTAATAGTGAGAAGTTGATAACCACTGTTATAAACCAGAAGTAAATACAAGTGGTTCATCAAGGTTAACACCATACTACAGCTAAAGTTACTGAAGCACTCGACATTCTGCAACTCAACTGGGCCTTCACTGGCATCATGCACATGGCATCATACACATGGCAACAGGCTATTCACAATGTCAGAATGGTCAATATCTTCATAGAAAATAAATGTAATAATAAGGATGATAATGGAAGACTTAGTTAGTTTCATTTTTTTCCCCACTGCACTTTACTGACAAAGGTCCATGCTGCTTGTTTTCAAGGACAGAGGCACCGTTTTTACTGGGATGGGTAACTGTGCAAATCCCCATTAATAAATACCCAATTTAGTCTAAATAAGTTGATTAAAAGTGTACACAAATGATTTTCTGTGACCCTAACAAAGCTGTACCATTCAATTATATTAGGTCACTCATACTGATCATGTATGCACTTAATTTATATATAATACACAAAAATCATGCACCTACTTAACTGAGGTCATGCATCATAACAACAAGATACTTTAGTTAATTATCAGGCTTATAAAGACTTTTTAACAACATTTGGTGAATTTATAAATAGTATAAATTTACTTTTTGTTATTCCATGGCCATTTCTATGCAATTACATGCCATAGTGAGGTGTCATATAATACACGATTGCAACTGCTGTACTGATAATGGGGATAAACAGTTACATATTTTATCTTTGATTATTACCAGTTTTTTATCACCCACATTTGTGGAAACAATATGTCAATTCATTTCATTCTTGTAGATAAACTCAATCTATCTCCACTCCCCCAAAATATGAAAATCCTGAAGAACTCAATGAACTGAGGTGTACAATGCTAATATTCACTATGACAACTAAAATACAGGATATATGGTGCACTCAAAGTTGTGCCATTTTAATATATGGGATGCACAGTGCACTCAAAATTGGGTCATTTTAAAATATGGGATGTACGGTGTGCTCAAAGTTGTGCCATTTTAATATATGGGATATACAGTGCACTAAAAAAAATTGAGCCATTTTAAAATATGGGATGTATGGTGCACTCAAAATTGAGCCATTTTAAAATATATGAGATGCATGATACACTCAAAATTGTGTCATTTTAAAATATATGAGATGCATGGTACACTCAAAACTGTCATTTTAAAATACAGGATGTATGGTATACTCAGAATTGTGTCTTTTAATATATGGGATATACAGTACACTCGAAATTGTGTCATTTATTTTGCAAATAAACAGCTTATTTTGTTTACCTTTCATCCTTTTTGCACTTATAAATTGTGCAGATAATTAAAGTTATCAAGAAAGATAAATAAAATTATGTAGATAACAGGAAAGTGTGTTCCAAATGATAACTATGATAGAATACTAGGATTATTAGATGAGCACTGACAGACAGACAGATAGACAGATAGATAGAAAGAAATATAGAAATATAGATAGATAGAAAGAAACTCATCTCTTCAGCTACAGATTCACCACTAACAAGGCATGTCTTGAAAATGAGTGATTTTGAAATAATTCATTTAATGATACATCTGAATGACCTGAAAGCACTTACATTCATCATGTACTCGTTTGACATATATTAATCTCCTGTAATTACTATTTAAACAACAGATGATAAACAGTGCTTATGGGTAGCAGGGTTACACATCAAAAACACCTTTAGAAAAATCCATGTGGCCAATCAGTAAAAACACTCATGAAATTTTATTGCCAAACACACCCAAGACAGCAAATCTTAGTTATTTTTCACAATTATCATGAAGTCACCTTGAAATTATCAAAATGCATTAACCCAATCTCTGACAAGTCAAGTGTTGATAATCAAGCCTGGCACAATTCACTGGAACAGAAAGTTGGCCTGCCTACTCACCCAGTGCCTGTGGATATGTTACAACTTGAAAAGTTGGCAAATCCCATATTTTCACAATTATTACAAATATAAATATTTCTTACCAGCACCTATTTGTCAAATGTTGCATCAAATATTAAAAATTTGCAATGTCATGTCTGCACAAGAAAATGTAAGAATGACCTTGACACTAGCTACAAGATAAAAGAGACTGACTTGGACAGTGTTATCATGTGAACTAAGGATCTAAAGATAAATGAAACTGCTGGCTTGTACTTAACCGAAGCATACAGTACGTATGAATGCAACGTAAAGGTGTTGATATATACAGGCTATGTATGAATCCTGCCCAAGATGCTAAGATTGACTACAAAACAGCAAGGTTTACAAGGCTGTCTTTTATTCATTATCTATGAAATTTTCACTTTGAACCAAAAATTGGAATATTGTCTAAAAATGGGGATAATTTTTAAAAGAAATCTTAGATTTCAAAGATAATTCTATACCATTCAGTAAGTAAATCATATATTCTACTCCTCTTTTGTTCTGAAGACAATAAATTGGAAATTAAAATTTAATTGATACAGAACTACATACATGTTCCAAGTCAGTAGATGGACGAGTTTTATATGGCATAGGGATATCTTGGGGCCATGAAGCCAAGACGTATCATTATAGTGAGGGATTACTGTACAACACACACACACACACACACACACACACACACACTATCAAATGAATTTGATCACCTAGCTCATAACAAAACATGAGTGTGGTTTTCTATTTACCCCTCTTTTAAACTTTTCAGATATTTGTCTCTGTATGGTATATAACAAATTCAATACAAATTGAGACTTTTTAAACTCCGACTTGGTCACCTGATTTTACAGAACAATCCTGGAGTATTGATGTACAGTATGGCCTTAACACATCTATTTAATTCCAGATCAATCATGTGAGTTCAAATAGATATTAATAAGAGCTATTACTGACCTGCATTTGGGTTTATATATGCAGGGTTTCATGGTCAGTATTAAGTGAGTGTGCACCTCTTTTGAATAAGGAAAAAGTTATTATTATCATATATTTGTAAGTGTAATTTAAGGTATGTAATAATCATGTTTCCTTCACAAATTGTCTTCTTATTATGCATCTCATTTTCCTGGTTGGTGAGACTAAAAAATGACATTTTAGAGTAATTAGATTCAAACAAAATATTTTACAAATTCGTTTACAATTTAATTGTGGTTTTGGATACTGGTTTACATGTGCCAAAATGTCATTTAGACTAAGTCCTTGGCAACTCAGGCTAATTGTTATCTCAATCCATGACTGATGCTTTTAATTTGCTCATTCAATTTTTGTAGGTTTTAAGTTTTCTAATGGTTGAGAGGTTTGGTATAATGTTATATAACATTACTGGGTCTAATTGTTACAAAGAAGTGAAAACTAAAATTTCAAGCAATAGAACAAAATGAAGTACAATCTTTCACTCCAACCCTGGTGTGAAGCACAATTAGGTTGTACATGGTAACACCACCCCCGCAAGCTGCAACTACAGTGCATTGCCAGGACAGATAACAGCATGGTAAAATCATGCTGCCAAAGAGATCAATCAGTCTGCAGTATTGATCGAAATGATAATATACTGGCTTTTTCGTGCAGATTGTCCTGCTTTTTAGTGCCAAGGGTCCTGCTGTACAGGGTTTGGAAAAAAAACAAAAGTCTCCACATACTTGTAATTAATAGGAATTTTATTAAATAACACACATTAAAATTTTCCATCATATTTTAAAATTTCTGGCAAGTAATTTTTCAATTTTATTTTGTCCAGAAAACAAATTTGCAAAGAGATGCTGGATTTGGGATTTTGTCAGCCCTGCATGGTAAAATAAAATGTAGTATGACCTGACATACTCATGCATCCAATAAATGATGATCATAAAGCTTGAAAAAAATGATAGATTTTTTTCTGTTCTTATCAACAGATGATACTTCAGGTTTGGAATTAAGAAGCCTGTTATCTGCAGATTTTTGACTGCTTCAGTGGCCTAGTGGTTAGAGCCTCTGCCTCGGATGTGGGAGGTCACTGGTTCAAACCCCGGCCAAGTCATACCAAAGTCCTATAAAAATGGTACTTACAGCTGCCTCACTAGGTGCTCAGCATTAAGAAGTCAGTGTTAGGACTGGTCGGCCTGGTGTCGGGATAATGTGACTGGGTGGACATGATGCCCAAGTGCTTGACATCACTATAAACACCCACACTGCAGACATTGTAGTGATATGATTTAAATTTTTTTAAAGCTACATTAAAAAATGCAAATCACACACACACATCTCATCTGCAGATTTTTCTTCTCAACATCTTAATAACTCTGTAAAGCCTCCAACATACGCACACAAGCGTGCATGTGTGCGTGCACACACACATGCTTCGAGCCTAGCCATCTCAGACTTCCCCAGGGTCCATTACAATTTCGAAATCAGCTTTTAGCCAGGTATCCATATTACATGAGGGTTTATGGTATGATGAGAAGCTTTAAACTGACAGACAATTGTAAAATAAACAATAAATATATACATCAAAGCCAGAGACTCATGTAACCAGTTTGGATATTTCTGGCTGTAACAGTTATTTTTGGGGGGTGTATAACAGGTGCCCTGGGTTTGCTTAAAGTATGACCAAAACAAAACTTTTCTGTGATGATTTGATTTTGAAAAGAACAAATTTAAAAAGTGACATTTGAAATTGTATGGTCTCAAGCTGAGCCAATCAACTAAGCTGAAATAAGCGTTTATGTATACAGCAGTGTGCTCCCTTACACTTAATGAACATTAATACTATAATGGATTGACTGCATGTACAGTAATGTACTGTATATACTTGCTTATAAGATGAGTCCGTCTACAAACTTCACAGACCCAGATCTACTGGCGCATTATGCGCCAGCAGATCTGGGTCAGTGCAGTTTGATAGGAGTAATAATTGAACAAACAACATAGACTCAAATCTGCAGGTGTATTATGCTACAACAGATCAGGATCTTTATTGTT
This sequence comes from Megalonaias nervosa, assembly GCA_016617855.1. Classification (NCBI taxonomy): domain Eukaryota; kingdom Metazoa; phylum Mollusca; class Bivalvia; order Unionida; family Unionidae; genus Megalonaias; species Megalonaias nervosa. The sequence continues at coordinate 7,620 of JAECUM010009012.1, forward strand.
TGCAGTTTGACTGACTTGTAAGTGAGTATTTACAGTACTTCCATAACCCGAATGAATACAGTAATAGTGTTATCGTATGTATAGCATTTATTCAGACAAATAAAATGTCCTCTTGCCCTACAGTTTCTACTTTATATTATTATTATAATTCATCCAGATAATCAATTATCTTGAAAAAAATTGTCTCCTGGGGAGTCTAGTCAATCAATGTTTAACTATATTTACAGTTTATAAGAACACCCCATATGTAACACAAAGGTGCTAAAAAAAAGACTACAATAGACGACCGGATTATCACATGTGGTTAAAGTGAAAGAAGTGAATGGTTTTCTAGGTGCATGGTTTTCTGGTTTTGCTTTATCCATTCTAAAGTCATTATATCTGATTGATTATAATAGTTTTTCTAAACCTAAAATAATTATGTCTCATTCAAAGCTATATATATTTCTGGCACTATACGAGTAAAATATGTCCCTAGCTGCAGCTGAAAGGTTCTAAAAAGTCTATATTCAGACTAATACACTTGCACTCAAATTCCCATTGATCAATATCAGGTTCACGATTATATTCTATCCATAGATTCTCTGCCACTGCATGATACCAGATTAAAGACGTAACTGCAATGATTGTTAATTCAATATTCTGTCTATTCTAAAAATAGAACAAAAACAGAATTGATCTGAAGCAGTGGAGGCTTCTGAAGTAAATCAATATAAAGGGCCTAAATCCAGAATAAATCCATCATGAAAATAGTGACGCACATTCGATGAATAAAGATAAATGGCATACATGGTAGTTAGATAAATAAAAAGGGTTAATGGCATTTGGAATCAAAATGTGGATTAAAAAAACTGTCAGCACACACCATTATTTTTCACACCGATCTCAGTGTCAAAAGAAATTTCTTGATTTAAAAGTAAAGGTATTGATCTAATTTGATTTATTTAGATTCGTTAAATTTAGCTCAATTTACTCTTTAATTTTTCATGTGGAAATATTTACACTAAACATCTCCTTCCAAAAATTAATTATGTGCATCACAGAAAGTATATATATCTACTATAGTCTGCTCCCATGAAAAAAATAACATTCCTAAGACTTAACTGAGATGTAATCAATTAAGGCAGTGTCCATCCAAATTTTCTGCAGTTTCTTTTTTACTGCAAACATTAACATGTATTAAGAAAGCATTTAGAATAGGGTGCTAATATCTGTTCATTTGATGTGGTGACAGATTTGCTTAGACAGGAGTGTGGCAATAAGGAGGTATTTACTTCTGAGACAGACAGACAGACACACACACACACACAAATATATATATATATATATATAATTATTATTAACAGGGAAAGAAATATTGCTGTGGTTTTTTTAAATTGTCATTTTTATTAGTGCTTCACTTTTTGGAAATGCCTCTGACATGTCTCTTCATATATGATTCATCTGATCACTTCTGCTTGGGTTTTTCAACTGTGTGGTTTGTAGCAGCCATATAAGTCATTGAACGGCGATGCTTATCACAGCATACATGAAAATTGATACCTCATAAATAAAGGCAAAGCTGTTGTATATCTACACAAGTCCTACAAGAGGGGCCTCAGGTGGCCCAGTGGTCCAAGGCCTCAGGTGGTCAAGTGGTCTAAGGCTCTGGGTAGCCAAGTGGTTTAAGGCACTTGCCTTTACAGGTCACTGGCATCTCACCTGTGTCTGCATGGGACCGAGTCTCATCTCAGCCAACATGGGTATGTGAGAAAAGTTGCCAGTACTTCCCCATGGGTTGGTGGTTCCTTCCCTATCAAATATACAAGCTGCCATGAATAGCCTGTCATGTGCTGAAATGTGGTGTTTAACACACAAAACTCAGAACCACAAGTCCAACACAAAGGCTGTTAAACAGTAAAACCTGTCTTCAGAGACCAGGTTCTCCATGCACAGATTTATTGATTATATAGTGTTATGATGTCATACAGACCAAGTCTTGAGACCCCATTATGTTTTGTCAAAAGAGGTGGTCTTGCAAGACAGGTTCTACAATGCCATCATAATTCATTTGCCTATAATTCTAAAACCCAACCGCTATTCAATATGAGATCAGTCTATGCCCAACATGCCATGTACTACTTTATTACAACAGATCTAACAATAACTTGTATGATTCAACTGATTGTAAGCTGTTTATATTGGCATTATTACAGAAGCTACTTGAGTAACAAGTGCATTAGATGTTCTTTAAATCCAAGGTCTCAAACCTGAGAAACTGCTACAGGACTAACATTTTATGAAGGAATCAATTCTAAATGGACATGACTTTTAAGGAAAGAATTAATCTTTTTTAAGCATAATATTATGATATATATACAAAATAAATGCTACATTACATTTCTTGCCATTTAATTCCGAACATAACTCTTATATATATATATGCACACACACATATAGAAGGCAGTCATTATGATGAGGGAGTGCTAAATGATGTACTTCATTATAAGGTGATAAGGCAAAATAAAATAATCTATGGCTTGTATGGATATCATTATAGTCAGAGATACTGTACATGCACACACAAACACACAAAGATATTTGTTAAAATTTTCTAGGTTTTCATCATCACTGAAGGTACCCATATGTTTTATCAGGGCAGAAATTAATATAACACACTGTCAGTCTCATGTACTAATGGAATTTTTTTCCATTCCTGCATTTTAATGCTACATTCCACATATTCTCCCTGGATCTATGGTATCTGTAACACATATCACATTTCTTGGATCCATGATATATATATATATATATATATATATATATATATATATATATATATATATATATATATATTTCTTGGATCCATGGTATATATTACATATACCACATTTCTTGATCATCCATGGTATATATATAATGCATTTCACATTTCTTGGATCCATGGTATATATAAGATATACCACATTTCTTGATCATCCATGGTATGTATGACACATAACACATTTCTTGGATCCATGGTATGTATAGCATATATCACATTTCTTGGATCCATGGTATGTATAACACATACCACATTTCTTGGATCCATGGTATGTATAACACGTATCACATTTCTTGGATCCATGGTATGTATAACACGTATCACATTTCTTGGATCCATGGTATGTATAACATATATCACATTTCTTAGATCCATGATATATATATAAGATATACCACATTTCTTGATCATCCATTGTATATATAAGATATACCACATTTCTTGATCATCCATGGTATGTATAACACATATCACATTTTTTGGATCCATGGTATGTATAGCATATATCACATTTCTTGGATCCATGATATGTATAACATATATCACATTTCTTGGATCCATGGTGTATATAAGATATACCACATTTTTTGATCATCCATGGTATGTATAATATATATCACATTTCTTGGATCCATGGTATGTACACTACATATCAAATTTCTTGGATCCATGGTATGTATAAGACATATCACATTTCTTGGATCCATGGTATGTATAACACATATCACATTCCTTGGATCCATGGTATGTATAAGACATATCACATTTCTTGGATCCATGATATGTATAACATGTATCACATTTCTTGGATCCATGGTATGTATAACACATATCACATTCCTTGGATCCATGGTATGTATAAGACATATCACATTTCTTGGATCCATGGTATGTAAAACATACATCACATGTCTTGGACCCATGGTATGTATGACACATATCACATTTCTTGGATCCATGGTATGTATATATATATATATATATATATATATATATATATATATATATATATGATGAATATACATGTGCTCTAAATTGCCAAAGCATATAGAAGGGCAAAAACAGGCAACTACTCTTAAAAATATACTACCATCATAGCTTTCAAAGAGATTTTTTGCTAATCATTTCATGGAAATCTTGTTTTACAATATTTATACAATAAATCATTAAATTCTTGATGAGTTCTCACTTTATCCCTTTCCTCTGGCAATATTTTAAAGTCTGAACCATGGCATTTCCCTTGTGATCAGGCAGGCATCACAGGGAGATGTGGTTGAGTAGATGAGATTCACTAAAGAGTACTGCACGCATTAATACTACTGTGTGTACTCACTAGGTCGAGTCCAAGTGCAAACTACACAGACTCAGATCTGCCATCACATAATGCACCTGCAGATCTGGGTCTATGCAGTTTGTTAAGAGTAATCAGTAGAATAAACAATATAAACCTTGATCTGCAGGTTCATTATGCTATGGTCAATCAGTATGCTTTTTGTTTGCAGTTTGACTCAACTTAAAAGTGAGTACAACCAGTACCAAAATATTATTTCCAATTCATGAAGAATCAAGATATTTGTGTCTTTTTATGGATACCTAATTTTGTGAATCAGCTTTATATTATTTTAAATCCAAATTAAATTAATATTCAAGCAATATTTAATTTCCCTGGTCCATGTACATCCCTATAAATATATTTAAAAAGATGTGAGAATGCATGATAAGATCTAGTGAGAGGACTAGTTGACAGTAATGATCATTTTTCATTGTGACTTTAAATTTATGATTTAGCTGACCTATAAAAACAACATTAAATCACTACCTCTCAAATAATAATGCATCCTGAGTATTTGTTGTTTTGCCATCATTAAACTCGGACAAAAGAAAAAGAAACACCGAGTGAGTGATATTATTGATCAAAGCAATATCCATACAATAAATAGACCAATATAATGTGGTAGCCATGGTTTATAACTGTAATGAACCATAACATGACATGGTGAGAATAACTGAAAATTTTATGCATGTCCATATAAATGCTGAGGTGGGGTGGGGTGGGGTGAGACTAAATTACACAAAATACCAGTCAAATGTATAGGTTTATAAAAACTGGAATTAAAATAGCTATATATTTGATGAAAATTAATCACTGCTGTGTAAGAACATTAATTACGATTTGTAAGTTATAAGTTTCTGAAACTTAACTGATATTTTTTTAAATCTGTTTATAAGCTTAGTTGATATTTGAGTAGTGTCAGAGAGTAAAGGACAAAATAATTAGGACCCATAATGTGACTGCATTGTGTATATACCTGAATTCATGCTGTAACAGAGCATATGACAGCTGGGTTCCCCAATTTTTAATTTAATTTTGATTGTAAAAGTCCTTACATCTTACTTCCGAATCATCCAAAATTCTACTATCATGCTGCGCCTCAAACACACAATAATATTTATATTCTTAAGCAATGTCACGTTTGCTAAGCACCCAACTAAAGTCATATATAAGCTATAATCTACCTGGCTTGGGAATATTACTGTGGCCTTGTGTTTGATCTCTAACAATTGCCGTGGGGTTAGTGTTGAGCTCTTACGCAAGGTTACCATGACCAGCCAGAGACTGGAAACTTGAGTCAGCAAAGGTGACCGGATGCGTCATATAGCAAAGGCTTGCCATTATCACACGTATATGTTAAAGGTTAGTTCAAGGATCAAAAGGAAAGTCCACAGGGTGAACGGGGTGTGTTCTTATCTGTCCCCACATTGACAGACAGTGAGAGGGACACTGTCTACTAAGTTTGATTGGATCAGTCCACAGCAATATCTAATCAAAATTGAGATAGAGGGTGTGATTACAAATTCAGACCCAAATGATACCTTCCGAAATCATAAGAGTAATTTAGTATTCGCCTGGAAGGATTGCAGATCAATAGGGTTTACTCTGAGAAAGAAGCCACTCGTAATCTGGCAGCAGAACTTAGAGGTAGATTCTAAGGAAAGACAAAGCTTCGAAAAGGTCAGCGAGTTGTTTGCTTGATTTTTTGCAGAATATTACAGCATCATAATTGTAATTATCTTAAGTATGTACACTTAATTACTAGGATCATTTAGTATGTAGGATTACCTTTGTAGTGTTTCATTTATATGCATATTTGAGAAATGGGCTTCAGCCTTACGTAGAGAATTATTAGATGCGAGGTGGAATTATGTAGATTGTTAGCTTGTGGTCAGAATTAACTTGCAATTTGCTATTAGGTTACTTCATAGTAAACCAGTGCATTTATTAATGCATTATGTTAGAATTTACGCATGCTTGAATTGTGAAATTGGAAACACAGCTGAAGTATATAAGATTAGTTACTATGGACGTATGCATATATCAGAGCATGGATATCTGAATATTTGCGTACTTTGTATGAGTTGTAAGGTAAAGAAATGCATCTGATTACTGTGATATCGTTTAGTATAATGGGATTAGGAATATGTACTGATGTGACAGAATTTATTGATGTCTGTATTATGACATTTGTTTTACCATACAAGAATGTATGGGTACTTCGATGTGAATGCATGACCAAAGAAATTTAATAGCCATTATCTGATGATTGGCTATGTGTAGTGTGAGATGAGAGGGCTAAGGAAAAAGATTGCACCATCCTTGTGTTTTCACAGGAAGCTTTTTAGGGAACAGAGAACTTCTGGTTCCATTGGGTCCCAAGTCTTCAAGAGTTGGAGACAGATTTGAGACTGTAGCCGAGACAGTCGAAGTCGACAGAAGTGTAGTCATGGGGGAGAAAGAGGAGGAGGAGAAGTAGTCTAGAGAAAGTCAAGGAGGAGGAGGAGAAGGAATTTGGAGCAAGGTCGGGGAGGAAGAGGAGAAGGAATTGGGAGAAATAAGAGAGAAAGGATACAACAGATGAGTAGAAATACAAGGACAGGTGGAAATCAATCTCACACTGCTAATCAAGTGATGCAATAGGCTTATTAAAGGGTCGAGCGGAATGAGTATAATTGGAAATTTGAGTCATTTGATTACTGAATTGTTATTAAATTGTTATTCATTGAATTTCAACCTTTTTTTTGTATATTTAACCATCTAACCATCGGCATTGCTGACGGGGGGGCTCGGAGCTTTACATCTATCTTTCACTAAATTTAACTTCCAACAAAACAGAGCCTGGGTGGGACTTCTATAATAGTTTAAATAAAATATTGGGAGCACCCCACTCCAACCATATAGTTCAACACAAGCAACATATTAGAATTTTTAAAAATTGAAACCTAACAAATTTTGGCACAGTGTTCCTTCACTCCTGACTTCTGAGAAAAGAACCAAACCTGTCCAAACAAAAACATCTTTTTCTATGGCATTAAATATTTAGAAGCTCATGCCACATTCATCACTTTAATCCTTTCTATCAAGATACTGGGTCAATTATGATCTGAGATGCTGGATCAAGAACAATTAAAATATTTTTATATTTCAAAAAATAATTTTTGCAAAAAAAAATTCCTGAATAAGACTAAGAATATACTCTACATTTATATCAGTGATGTCGAACACCAACAAAATTTAAGTAAAAGTAGTAATAACAAAAATTTCTCAAAGAAACTGACACGCAACTGTCCAAAATTAATTTCCAGGAATCGAAGCTAAATATGTTTCCTTGTCCTTTTCTTTATTTTTGTTATTAAAATTTCATGAAAAACTCCAATATATCAAACAGGAAATGAACTTTTTTCCCCCACTAGACACCGTAAGTGAAATACAAAATTCTTTGTCATTTCATTTTACGTTGAACCTGATATCATGTACAGAAGATCACTGAACATGTCCAAATGTAAAGATAAACACCCACATGCCAAGTCTGGTTGAATCTTTAATTACCGGGTAAATTTTCCTGGGCTGTGGTATGGCTTTAGTCAGTAAAGTGGTACAGTACCTGTATTATTCAGATATAACCACAAACTAGGTTTAATAAAAATTCATTCATACTTGTTGGCGTTATCATGTTCACAAATTACTATAACTTAAATCTTGATTCATGACTGCTGACCTTAAAATCAATGTCATGCAACTAAATAGCATGCCTGGTCAAAGTCTGATGCAAACAATGATGACTGACTTGACCCCTAGGTCAATTAGGTTTGGTTAGGTCTAGTTTTTGACACTCCATCAAAAAAGTGTGGATTCATTTGTGGTTGGATGCAAAAAAAAATTTATTAAATAAAATTAAAGATTGCAAAAAAGTTTGTTTTTAAAATAAATTTAAACATCCTGTCAATACCACTGTTCATGCAAGAAGATCACTGGTAAGATTTCCACTATGGTGACAAGATGGAGATCAGATGACTTTCATTTTCATCCAGAACCAGCTCAACACTGCTTTAGTGTTTTAGTGAAAACCTCATGTTGATACAGCCATCAATAATTAGCCATATAGGTGACACTCTACAGTTTTACATTTTGCACAGGGTTAGGTTATTAATGAAAACAAATTTCCCAGGATCTCCTCACTGGTTATCCTAGCCATTTAAAAAAGACTTTGCATACCTTAGGTGTTGTTAAAAGAACTTTTTAATTCCCTTTATTTTAGTTATGACTGATGGTTGTATTTTGGGTTATTGAGTATATAGCTTGGCCTTACTTCAGATGTGCACCTATCAAAAAACTGCCAGCTCCACTTGATCATTTTAGCATTGGACTTCAAAGGTAAATTGTAAACTTGTAATTTATGTAGAGCACCCTCCATAAAGATTTTCAAGATGGCTGTTTAAGGTCGCCATTTCTGAGATTTAATCAGCATCATTTTAACATAGGAGGCACTACATGCTGCAAGAAAGGAGTGTCCCTTTTTACAAAATGGCAGTATGGCCATTTGTTCAGAAGTGGCTATTACGAGAGTAGCCTCATTTTGGGAAGTCATACTGACAGCATTTTCATTTTGGGGCAACAAAATATAGTGAAAAGTGTTTTTATTGAAAACCCCATGTCAATAAAATCAACCCTTAAAGAGTAATGATAACAAATCCCATATCAATATAACCAACTGTGAAAGAGGAGTAATGAAAACAAACTTCATGTCAATATAACCAACCATTAAAGAGCAGTAATGATAACAATTCCCATGTCAATATAACCAACCATTAAAGAGTAATGATAACAAACCTCATGTAAATATAACCATCTGTTACAGAGGAGTAATGATAACAAACCTCATGTCAATATAACCAATCCTTAAAGTGTAGTAATGATAACAAACCTCATGTCAATATAACCAATCCTTCAAGAGGAGTAATGATAACAAACCTCATATCAATATAACCAACTGTTAAAGAGGAGTAATGATAACAAACTTCATGTCAATATAACCAACCATTAAAGAGGAGTAATGATAACAATTCCCATCAATATAACCAACTGATAAAGAGGAGTAATGATAACAAACCTCATGTCAATATAACTATCTGTTACAGAGGAGTAATGTTAACAAACATCATGTCAATATAACCAATCCTAAAAAGGAGTAACGATAACAAACTTCATGTCAATATAACCAATCCTTAGAGAGGAGTAATGATAACAAACCTCATGTCAATATAACCAACTGTTAAAGAGGAGTAATGATAACAAACCTCATGTCAATATAACCAACTGTTAAAGAGGAGTAATGATAACAAACCTCATGTCAATATAACCAACTGTTACAGAGGAGTATTGATAACAAACCTCACGTCAATAACACCAACCCTTAAAGAGGAGTAATGATAAACCCCATGTCAATATAACCAACCCTTAAAGAGGAGTAATGATAACAAACCCCATGTCAATATAACCAACTGTTACAGAGGAGTAATGACAAGAAAAGTGTCAATCTGGTCACCATGGCCATCATGTTTGAAGTCTGATCAGCACCAATATGATTAAGACTGAAACACACACACACACACACACAAACACACATATATAATTCTAAATGAAAATATGGCTGCCATGACATCCAATGTGGTATATATCAGGGATCCTCAAATTCTCCAGAGTGCAAATGAACATTTTTGACATATTTCAAAGGTACACATGAATCTACTATTTTGCAATAAATATTCATAAAAGAAACTATTTTGACTCTCCATAGCTCCCACCAGATGGGAGCTGCAATCTACATGTTTATCCATATGATTCTGCTCCAGATTTTTCCACGTGTGTGTGTGTGTGTGTGTGTGTGTGTGTGTTTTACTATACTTGTGAAGTGTGTGCATGTGTGGTGTTTTTGGAACATCTTATTCTGTGCATGACTGACTCAGTTTATACATTTGTAAATCTGTTCATTTCTATTTTAAAAAAATTAATTTCCGTTTGTATTGATAAGTTTTGTTGAGTAGTATACAAGTCATTTCCATGTATGCCATAACATGACTGGTCATACTAAAAATGCTACTTTGTATTCCCAACACCCCTGATATGATCCTGTTTCAAACAATGTGATTTTAAATACTCTTATTAATTTAAAAAAAAAACACAACTTCAATATATGCCCATAACTTGTAACATGTATAACAGTAAACAGTCTTGCTTAGAGCTCATGTAAAACTATCACTGAGGCAGTTTATACAGCAAATTGTGATAGAGACAATTAAAAGACAAGGTGATCGGGTAAAACTATCCTTGGGGCAGTTTATACATCCATTTGTCAAAATTAGTTTCAAGTTATAGGTAAATCAAAGAGATGCTAGATGAGTGCTGAAGAACAAAAGTTATTACACAAGTTATTTGCATTAAATGAGAATTTTTAAGCCAAGATGATTATTGGTAAGTTTGTGAACAGCAGCATTTCTTTGAAGTCAGATTTTACTCCATATAAAATAAAAAGTATGATTTTTTTCACTTGTCAGAATAGTGTTCAAGTAATTCATTTTCGAACATGATTCAGGAAGCAATAAGCTTTCGGTGTGGCCCAGCAAAAATAAATTTCAAAACTCTCGGTTGATGGAGTTTTACTTTGTGAAGCATAATAGCAAGGTGGGGAGCATTTACAGTAATTATTTGCATATATTGCCAAAAAAAGCCAACAACATATAGACACAAGTCACTCTGGAATGTATGACGATCATCTAAAATAGCCTTTGACATGCTGACCATTCAGATTAGTTTTCTTTATTATTATTCGTTATCTTAATCCTGTTATAATGTTGTTAAGTGACCAATGCTCTCAGAATGATTTTAGTGATGAAATTTGACTGAATGGCAATAATTAGCACATGTCTGTGTTTGAACAGTTGATTTGTGTTGGAAAGTGTTAGCACCCATACTGGACAGAGGCATTTATTACCACTGTATTACCTGTATAACCCTCAATAAGCTTGAACATATTATGTCCCTTCCCACCCCCTCTCCACTTATCCCAATGAAATGGTCAGTCCCAAATGTGATGTATATTTCTCTACAGACAAACATATCTCATGGTCAAACACTGCATCAGATACATTTCTGACAATGCTAATTGTAATTATTTTAAACAATATGGCCCCATTATAACTATTTCATGCTAGAAAACAAAGCACTCCTAATTTACTATCAATTTCAGCTAACCACCTTTCCATCCCAAAACCAAATAAAGAACTCTTGAAGAAAAGTTTTCAATATTCATGGTCACTAATCTGAAAAATAATCCCAAAGGAAAATGGAGAAAGTACATTATAAATGCATTTAATTATAATCTAATTCAGTGGATGAAAAGTGGACCATGTTCAATTTGACATTACACTACACAACTCAAAGTATAAATTCACTAACCTTCCACTCTGTTGTGTCACTACTTTTTTGTATATAAAATGTAGAGTTGGAATTTTCTGTTTATTATGTCCATATATAAATATAGCTTATTATCAATGCTGTGTGTATGTTACTATGTACATGTACTTTGAATGTAAATAACTGCATATAATAGAGGTCCACAAGGAGGATTAGCTCCATGCAGCTAATTATGTCTCCTTCTTGAGATAAAGTCATTATTATTATTATTATTATTATTATTATTATTATTATTATAGGATTATTATTATTATTATTATTATTATTATTATTATTATTATTATCAAAAACAACTCAGTTCTGACCAGGATTAGCCTAGAGAATTCAGCAGGAAGTTTGAACAGGACCATCCAGTCTCTTAGGTGAATGCAAAGATGAACACTAATTACACTTGCATTACCTTCAAATTCCCTATTGAACTATTGATAGTAGCAAAGACTGCATCTAATTAAGACTATATTTTGACATCCAATGTACTCTAAAGATAGAAACTTCGTGTATGTTTTTATCTAATGTCAAGTATGGTTGTGAATATTTGAATGTTTGCACAAAAATATATGTGTACCCGGTAATGTGATATTTGACAATCTTAAGTCTACCAACTATTTTTCTGTTTTGTATGTAAATTAAATGCTTTGAAAAAAAAGAAAAGTTAATTTCTTTTATTCAGATTTAAATTTCTGATCATTTTTTATAAAAAAATAGCCTATTCTCAACTGGATATTTGTGTATTTTGGTCATATGCACTGACCACCAGTGGAACTTAAGACACATTTAAAAAAAAAACAGCACAGTCTGGGAATAGGGCAGGTGTGCATTTCCCAATCAAGACAGAACATTTCAGTTCCATATTGATGTTAAAGAGAGATGGTATCCAATAAAGTTATTTTTCACATTGTTATTGCACTGAACAAGGAAATGATACTCATTAACAATAGGAAACTCCTTCCTTGAAGGATCATGGATAATGTTTGATCTAAATAAATTGCAACTGATTGCACTACATTTATGTCTAAATCAGGAAAATAAAAGAGAAGATTGTTTTGACTGCAGCATGCTAATAATAGCCAGGGGCTGAAATAATATGCCATCTTATGTCGTTTTGAAAGATTCTGATGGATGGAAAGTTTGGTGTTGGTAGATACAGCTTATTTCATGTCTTAATTGTAGACAGGAATTTTTAAAGAGATATAAGACAATGAACTTGAACAAGATCGCTTGAGTTTCAGGATTATTTCTGATCAGGTTATGAGAAGAAACTGTACTTTCTGAATTTGGAACACTTAACTCATTTGATTTTTATTCATTAGAAGTTACAATTTTAAGTGTCTAATCTTAGTCAACCGTCATTTTTTGTAAAACTTGAAAGTACTATGCTAAACTCGTGTACGCAAATAGAAATGGTATCTGTAGAAATTTTGTGCATCATTCTTGTTGTACAGTAATGTAAATCTTGTTGCACTATCATATATACTCGCTTATAAAACCAGTCCAACTGCAAAGTGCACAGACCCAGATCTGCCATCGCATAATACATCTGGGTCTGTGCAGTGTCTGTTAGGAGTAATCAGTAGAACAAACACACACCCTGACCTGCTGGCACACTATGCTACAGCAGATCAGGATCTTTGTTGTTTGCAGTTGGACTCTACTTATAAGCAAGTACATATGGTATTTTATATATATATATATATATATATATATATATATATATATATATATATACACACACACACACACACTCACACGTATATATAAATAAGTGCATTAGTTCTATCAAGTTGTCAAGTATGTACCCCTTATGGACTCTGTGTAATCTCCAGCACATTACAAAAACGACTAATGGAGGCAGGAGCTACAGGACTTGGTAGTTACCATGTCAGACTCACAACCAAAAGGGTGTGGCTTCAAATCCTACCATCAGCTTTACTCCAATTCCCTCAGCACTAAATTACCTACTTGCATTACTGTGAAATACACAAAACCCAAATATTGCAAGCATGGACGAAAACAGTTGACCTTTAAATCTCACATACTTAAATATTATTGAACCCAGGTTCTTAACAGAAAAATGAAGCAAAAAAATACAAATTAATTCAACCTAGTTGCTTACCAGTGTGTGTTCCTTTGGTTATACAAGTCAGTAATGACTGTAAGGGTTATACAATTCAGTAGTGACAATGTAAGGGTTATACAATTCAGTAATGATTGTAAGGGTTATGCAATTCAGTAATGATTGTAAGGGTTATACAATTCAGTTAATGACTGTAAGGGTTATACAACTCAGTAATGACTGTAAGGGTTATACAATTCAGTAATGACTGTAAGGGTTATACAATTCAGTAATGACAATGTAAGGGTTATACAATTCAGTAATGATTGTAAGGGTTATACAATTCACTAATGACTGTAACGGTTATACAATTCAGTAATGACTGTAAGGGTTATACAATTCAGTAATGACTGTAAGGGTTATACAATTCAGTAATGATTGTAAGGGTTATACAACTCAGTAATGACTGTAAGGGTTATACAATTCAGTAATGACTGTAAGGGTTATACAATTCAGTAATGACTGTAAGGGTTATACAATTCAGTAATGATTGTAAGGGTTATACAATTCACTAATGACTGTAAGGGTTATACAATTCAGTAATGACAATGTAAGCCATGTTGATTTCAATAATACATTGGTTTACAATAGTAATAAATTCAAAGGCAATATTGGATAGCTGTATTAAGTGGTAATAATAAAGAAGGTTTAGAAAGAACAGAAATGTTATCAGGCCATAAAATTTCACAGCACAAGGCAATCTGATGTAACAGAAGTCATATTTCTTGCTCCAGTCTGGTAAAAAGATTAAAACTGGTTGATTCAGGCTAACTGTTTATGTGTTGTCGTGGTTACATAGGCAATACACACATGCTGAAGCAATGAGGTCAGTTTTGGCTAAAGATTATCTTTACTTGTACTACTTACTATATATGTAGTGTGATATCTTGAAAACTGAAGAAAAATGATAAAAATATCTTGAAAAATGACTAATACTGTTATTTAAAGCATGTAACTGAACACTCATAACCCCTGCAGTATTTAGGCCATTTAACAAAGGTTCTGCATCCTCTATTTTACTGTGTGTCCCATTTAACATGAGGAATTATTATTATTATTATTATTATTATTATTATTATTATTATTATTTCATGGTGCTTCTGATTAATCCTTATCAAAAACAATAGTTTCTGTCTTTGAATATTTCTTTGATATATATGCCACTAACTTTCAAATAATAATAATGATGATGATGATGATGATGATAACAACAACAATAACAATAATAAAATGGGTGAATATTCAAAATATCACAAGACTGCAAGGCAAAAGAAGCTTACCAGTACAGCACTGTAACGACAAGCTTTTTTTTGTTCATTTATTTTATTCTTGCTGTGTACAAATAATTATAGGCAAAACATGTTATTTATAATCTATGGTAGCAAAAATGTGCAAAATTTCATCTTAATACCAAAGATGATACGACATAATTTAAAATTTGTACAGACAGAGGGTTCAGGAATAAATGAGGGTATTAAAATTTGCAGGCAAACCACAATATTGCCATTTCAAGGAAGTATATCTGAAATGTTTCATATTTTTCCAACATAGACACAGATAGTCAAGCTTCAGACATCCCCAGACAGTTGCCTGTTAATGACATTTCCAAAGATTTCAAGAATTAACAAAAAGTTTACAAGGGGTATTTTGTTTTGAACTGAACTTTCTCCGTGTGTTACTTTGGTATAGTCACTGAAAAAAAATTGGTACAAAAGTAGAAGAAAGTAGAAACATAAATTATTTACATCTGGTAACTACCATTGTTGCATGTCATTTTACCCATCCAAGTTTGTCCCATTTATTTGTTTATTCATTATTGTCAGAAAATACATAACTAACAAAACTTCTGATTTTAAATGGTGATTTGGTCAGTTTTAAGTTTTTATATTTTGTCAGATATATTAAAGGGCATTCTCAACAGATTCAAGGACTTTCCAAAGAAAAACCAACTTTTATCAAAATTCATGAGTTTTCAAGAAAACCCTTTACACTTTAGGATTTTTCAAGGTACAACAAAACCATGATAATGTACCACTCAGCAGAATCAAGACCTACGATGATTACTTAAAATCCTACGTAGAAAAACAAAAAACCCTGACATGCTAGTGAGTCAAGATGGCATCTAGCTGTGATTACCCCTGTTAGTATAACACTGTGATCACTCTGAAACAAGTGATAATCAAAGATGAGGGAAATGTACCAAAATCTTGGATATGCACTTGAACTACATCAGCACTGTTTACAGCTCAATGCATGTTATGCATGAAAAAGCACAGGTTATTGTAAGTGTACTGTCTGATATCTCAAGCTGATGAGCTATTTCAACAGTGGCCATTAAGTTTGCATTCACAAGATTCTGTCATGCACCAGATCCTCAAAAAAGCAATAACTCTAACAAAAAGCAAAAAGGAATTCTGTGATTTGTAAATGATGACCATAATATTTCCCAACTTTCATGGGGATCCTTCAAATAAATTATGTGTTTACAAGACATGTCATAAACTGCATTCAGCTAAAAGACAAAAAGGGCAATAACTCTAAATAAAATTGTCAAAAGTGATTTGTGTAAGTATGCATCTTTCAAGTGTGTGTGTGTGTGATTTGAATTTTTAACGTAGCTTTAACAATTTTTTAGTCATATTGCTACGACATCTGCAGAGTGTCAGTTTATAGTAATATCTAGCACTGGGGCATCATGCCGCAAACATGTAGCACAATCTCCCACCCAGTCACATTATTCTGACACCAGGCCGACCTGTCCTAACACTAACCTCTTAATGCTGAGCGCCTAGTGAGGCAGCTGTTAGTACCATTTTTATCAGTCTTGGTATGACTTGACCAGGGTTCAAACCCGCAACCTCCCGCATCCAAGGTGGACATTCTAACCACTAGGCCACTGGAGTGGTCTGCATCATTAGAAGATGTATAAAACTTTTACCAAGCTTCATGGCAATCCATTCAAAATGTCAGGCTATTTGCATTCAGAAAATGTTTTCACAATCTGCATTCATCAAAAAATCAGAAAGTGCAATAATTCTTTTAAAAAATTGCTGGAACATCTTCTGGTCATAACCATAATATTTAGTTCATTTCATGGCAGTCCATCAAAAACTGCATGACCTGTTGCGCCAACTAGATTCTGTGCTGGACAGACAGTCCAACAGATACACAAACATGGAGCAAGGGAAATAAAAAATAAATATACATTTTCCAGATTTGACTATATAAATGTATACAAAGGGATCAAACAAATTTGTCCATTATGGCAGGTATCCTTAATATGTTGGTATCAACTAATCCAGGTTTTCCTGTACCATATTAGTCATAACTACAAGGTGGACTTGAAAGGCAAATTAAGATTTTTGTGGAGCTTCAAGTAAACATATTACACATACAAAATCAGCTGCTAATTATAAAATCTCTGTCTGCAATCTACAGCCCCCTGCTTACTCATCTGTTCGCTGAGAAAGCTAATAAGTGAAGTATTTTGTACTCTGTGTTGTCTTCCCACTTCAGAAAATAATGATTACTCATCCTACATTCTCATGGTAGCAGACAGACACCTAAAAAAACCCAACAAAAACACATCAAAAAAGATACCAAGTTACTAAAACAGTAAAACCTGTCTCGAGAGACTATGCTATGTGAGACCACCTTTCTTGAGAGACCAGGTTCTCCATGTACAGATTTATTGATCATATAGATTATATGGTGTTATGACCTGTATTGAAAGACAACCTGTCAAGCAAGACCATTATGTTTTGGCAGAAGGGGTGGTGTTTCAAGACAGGTTCCACTGTAGACATGCATAATAAACAATAATAAAATTATTAAACCTGGACATATATTTTCTGCCAGAAAAAAAATTTCTGAATCATTATACAGTGGGGCCCCGGCTTACGAACCTAATCGGTTCCCAGGCGGCATTCGTAACCTGGAGTGTTCGTAACCCGGAACGCGTTTTCCCATAGGGTTCCATTGTTAAATTTTTAATCCGTTCCTGAGCTGAAAAAAATCACAGAAAATCGCTGCTACATTAAAAAAAGGTGAATAAAGGAGCACTCACACAACACATACATAGCAATAAAACACACCAACACACTCAAAACCCACAAAAACAACACAAACATGACACAAAAATAAACACAAGAACACCACAGACTCCTTTTCTCACCCTTTTTTCACTCTGTTTGAGTACAGGCAGCCATATGTGAGCTCCCGTGTTCGAAATTTTGCGTGCAAGCAAATGGTGGTTCAGTTCGTAACCCGAGTCACTGTTCGTAACCCGAGTCATTTTTTTGGCCGGCCTGGCGTTCGTAACCTGGATCGTTCGTAAGCCGCAGCCCCACTATATATAACCATTGTTAAAATCTTTTTGCTATCATGAAAAATCGCTATGAGAGCAACAGGATAGTTAAGTCAGTAGAACATCTGCCTTGTAACCAGTGGGTTGCAAGTCTGAACCCCAGTGTAGCTGTGTTAAATAAAGATTTTTATATTATATTCATATTCTATGAATACCACCCTAACTATTTTAATCTCATCAGTTTGAACATTTCACCAAACTCCTGTCAAAGTGTTATATATTTCTGGCATCCAAATAATCAGAAATATTGCTCCTACTGACAGGCATGCACGGAGGTCCCATATTTTCTTAACCAAGCAAAATTAGCTAAATTAAAAAGCCTTCCACAAATGATCGTATAATGATGACAGATACGTGGATAATCAACACTTCCTTATACAGAGCTACAAACGAGTTAAGAACAATTAATCAGTCAGGAAGCAATGACCTATTTAAACTGATTCAAATACTATTATTAGCTCTTATAATACTGCACTTGCAAAAAGATCAAGTTAATTCAGGAAACAAAAGATCTGTAGTCTGGGAAGTCAAGTGGGATGCTAAAAATAGGATACACATTTACATGTATGTCAGGACAATTACTTTGTTTTATGACTTTAAATAGGCTTTCTTATGTAGATGTAGATAGGTAAGTTTATGCTGGTGCATAAATACACATAGAATCACTGCCTGTGGCAAAATTTCTTATAATAGTCTTTCCTGATTATGTTCTGTCAGACAGACATTATTATGTCCTTACATGGACCCAAAAAGACACGTGTCAAAAAGTATTTCACTCTTAACAATTTATCTATGTGACATCTATGCCTCACAACAGCAGCCGACCAGGACATAATTCAAATCCAAGTCATAACCTATTGATTCTGAACCAGCATGCCAAGAACTCAGAGTCACTGTGGCTTCCCTTTACATTATTTGTACCTTGGCAATTAGGTTGATGGAATTTCAGAACAGTTGTAAATGATGACAACTGTTGTCTGATTCGAGAATTATTGCTAATATAAAAAACTGCTAGCATAAAGCACCATGTGGATCTAATATGGACTTGCTTGTGTGCATTTTTACATGTAAATTAGGTAAATTTGAAAGGCTTACATGAGATTTATTGGGATAAAATTTGTTCATTTGAGCACACTTTCTCATGTGAGCCTATTTACTTCTGAAATAGTCACACTGTACTCAAGTTAGCAAGTTTTCAACTATAAACCAGAAGAAAAAAAAACATGAAAAGGGGTAGGGAGACTCCCACATACAAATTATCAGGAGACTGCCAATGTATAATGTTGTAAATGTTGACACACACAATGGTCTGGTAATATCTTTTGAATCCAGTGATTCCAATCACTAACTGTGATTAAATAGTGATTTCCACTTATAAGCAAAATATAAATTTAGATATGGCATATAGTAATTAAATATCACTTAACATTAATTATCAAATGATAATTTGTTATTGAGGATTATTACAGATTTTCAAATGTAAAACAAAATGTTCTGTTTGAACGTCCCTCCAAAACTGCATCCAACAGGTAATGTTGGCAGTTCACGCTGAGCAATGCACAGTACATGGTCTCATGTGAACTTTCAGACTTGGAATTTTCTGGCTAAAAAATACACCCAAATGTTTATGGTTATTAAAATTTAGCATGAGATCTCATGTGAGCCTTTTGTTTCAGAAACTTTCCACATGTTAGCTGAGCCCGAGTCTGAGACAGAGTTTTTATTTTCATCCAATCAAAAATGGCATTACAAAAGTACTGTTCCTTATGATTGGATGAGACTCAAATTCCGAAGTTGTATATTCTTTAGGCCAGATTATAATATAAAGCACCGACCTGAGATGCATTTAAACCTGTACAAAGACCGCTCATGGTACCATTAAATTCGGTCCTTAATAGAGAGGTGATCTTTATACAAAGTAAATTTTGTATGAACCATTCAGAAATTTAGGGTTCATACAGTGCCATTCTTTATGAGCATGCATCCTGTGTATTAAGGTGCCAGCTAATGAAAGGCTTCAATGTACATGCTCACCTGGGCACAGAAAGGGATAGAAATTCAGTACAGACTTGTCACACCAGGCACATGATTATAGAATTCACCTGGTTCAGTATTTACCTTGAGGCTATACAAGTGAAATCAGGTCATGCTATTAACCTGAATCTATAGCCATACATGTATAAAATAATACTCAATCTTGGGGTCTCACAGTGTGTATTGCCTACATGCATAAAAGTCTAAAGATGAAGAAGAAAAGAAAACAGTTAAGTAAAGAAGAACTCTGGAAAAATGAACATAATAAACATTTAGAATCTGAACGAAACGGTTGCTTCCACCTCCTTCAAAAATGTGGTGTGGTTTATTATATCAAATGTAATGACTGTGAGAAAGATTACATCAGGGAAACAGGCAGACTTAGAAACCAAGGTTAAGGAACACATTAGTAAAAAGTTGTTGGTCATATATGAACACTGCAGCAATATGGGACATTCCATCATCCCTTATCAAACCAAGGTGATCACCCAAAATATGATAGTGGAGACCAACACTAAACAGGGATGAGGGGCTTGAATTACCATCCATCTACACCAGTCTGCTCTGATCACATGACCATTATAAGTCGGGTGATCAACTGTAGTCGCTGATGAAGGCAGTGTGATATTGCTTAAAATTTTGAACTCTTAAGATATTTATACTCTGAGCATGGAAATTACTAAATGTAATGAGATTCTGGGTTTCTTTTATACACTGAAACAGCTAAAAACCAGCCTGCTCCGGTGATCTAAATGGTTAGAGCACCTTCTTCAGATGTGGGAGGTCATGGGTTCAAACCCTGGCCAAGTCATACCAAAAACTTGTAAAAAATGGTACTAGCAGCTGCCTCGCTTGGCACTCAACATTAAGAGGTTAGTGTTAGGACTGGTCAGACTGTTGTCAGGATAATGTAACTGGATGGGACATGATGTTACATGTCTGCAGCATGATGCCCCAGTGCGCCGTCACTATAAACTGCCACACTGCAGACATTGTAGAGATATGACTGAAAAATTGTTAAAGCTACATTAAAAATCCAAATCACACACACATCAAAACCAGAATGAGTGTTTGGTTTTGAGGGGTTTCATTGTATCTAGTTCAGTTTACACATTTTTAAATAAACTTGTTTTCAGTAGTTGAGTAATCAATGCTACCATTACCAAGCTGTAACAAGAAAAATGCCCTTGTCAACCAAACTAACTTGACTCTTTTTTTATCAATAAGCTGGACATTAAATAAGGAAATGAGTTTAGTTTTCAAAGTGACAACCACAAGAACAGAAGAGTTATCTGCAAAATGGACAGGAAAAGTCAGCTTTTAAAAAAAACTTCAATTATACATCAATTTCATTGGAATAATAATCAAGATATCTGTAAATTATGAGTCATATTATTTATTATTATTACTTATTTATATATATTATAAACAATGATAGCTTATTAATTTGTATCCTTGACCCCAATGAGGGGTTGTGTGAGGAAGCTGCCTATGTTACGTTCATGACCAACAAAAAGCCTGTAAGGCAAAATACTTTACAACGCGCTCTTCCCAACCAAACCAGGTATTAACTGTAGTTGAGAAAATTACATACACCAGTAACCTTGACCCCAAAGTTCCCCATTTCATCATATGGAGTGACAGTTTCAACATACAGTTATACCAGTAATCCTGGAACAATTATAGCTGCTTGTTGGATTCTTTCTAACTCATTTGAATGTTTCAATTGTCTGACCCAGCTGTATCAAGTAGCAACATCAAATGCAATGAGAATATTACTGCATACACCACTTACACTCTCAATTTCATAAGGATCGACATGTTTTAATTGAGTTTCCAGGCATTTTGTTTGATTAGAATCTTGATGAGAGATTATCCTGCACGTCATCTAAAACCTTCCCCAACAGTGTCTTGTCGAACACTTGCATTAATCGATATAAAATACATCAAAAAATTGCCCCCAACAGAGAGTCTTCTTGAACACTTGCATTAATTGATATAAAATACATCTAAAAATTGCCCCCAACAGAGAGTCTTCTTGAACACTTGCATTAATTGATATAAAATACATCTAAAACTTGCCCCCAACAGAGAGTCTTCTTGAACACTTGCATTAATTGATATAAAATACATCAAAAAATTGCCCCCAACAGAGAGTCTTCTTGAACACTTGCATTAATTGATATAAAATACATCAAAAAATTGCCCCCAACAGAGAGTCTTCTTGAACACTTGCATTAATTGATATAAAATACATCAAAAAATTGCCCCCAACAGAGAGTCTTCTTGAACACTTGCATTAATTGATATAAAATACATCAAAAAATTGCCCCCAACAGAGAGTCTTCTTGAACACTTGCATTAATTGATATAAAATACATCTAAAACTTGCCCCCAACAGAGAGTCTTCTTGAACACTTGCATTAATTGATATAAAATACATCTAAAACTTGCCCCAACATAGCGTCTTGATGAACACAGACATGAACTGATTTAAATTTAGATACCTCATATTAAAAGAAACATGCTTTCTCTCATTAAGATAATTAGTAAACCAATCAAGCAATTTACCTCTAATGCATAGCTCTCAAGATTACAAACGAGACCTTTATGCTGGACTCAACTGAACATGTTTAAAATGTCCCACATCCATATCTTTTATCAAGAACATTGCAAACATTATGGTACATTTGTATCAATCGATGAATAGATGAGGATAAAACCATTGGTACTTATAAATAAATACAGTAACAGGATAATTGTTTGCTATTTTAATAAGTAACAGTACATTTACATGTATCATGTACTTCACTATAAGGTGGTCACATAAAAGGTGGTCACACTATGAGGTGGTCTGACTATAGTGCAGTGTACTCAGTACTGGCTCAGTAATCAAATAAAAAATACTGATCAAGTAAACTGTATCAATATCTCTGAATTGACATCAAACAATACATCATAACATTTCAGCATAATGATCTTTTTCATAAATTTTTTTTCTCCAAAATGTTAGTAATTAGCTCATATTGGCAGGATATCAATCATGCAAATTTTACGAGTGACTAAATGTCTATTACCAGAACCCTGCATAAAGCAATTTAACGCAAAAGATAATTTTGACAGTTCAGTTTTCTTACTCAATTTGCCAAACATTCCTGATCATAAGCTTTTTTAAAAAATTATTTATGCAAGAATCATAGTAGCTCACTGATTACCATCCTGGAGTGAAGACCAAACGGGTATGGGTTTGAATCCTATCATCAGATCAGCCTAAGCTGACTTCTGCGGTGTGTCCTGGGATGAGGCTCTTTATACCAATTGCCTCTGGATCAGCACTATAAAATCCACTTGTGTTGTGCTGTAAAACACCAAAAACACTAAGTCGGTGTATGCCTTGTAAAACACTAAAAACAATCACCATGTTAATGTATACTTTCTTCTGTGACTGAAAATATTTGCATGAAACTCAACTGCACAAGTTTACATGTACCCCATTTATATTTTATTTTTGTTGTAATTCTTCGCATGTGAAAAAAAAAATCATGTAAACTTTGGGAGTTCTTCATGATACCTGCTGATGTGAATGGAAAATGTCCCTGTACAAACATCAATTATTGTGACCCATAAAAAACATGGACTTTGTCCAAATAATTACTTGCCAGATAGCCATTATACAATACTTTGTGCAACACATTTTTTGTCCTATTATAATCAGAGTCCAGAAAAGCAATGTCCATCTGTGCTAATTTTACAGATAATTAGGTAACTACAATGGATGCCTCAAAAATTTTGTGAAAACTAATCTTCTAGAACTAACTGGCAATGACATGGGGTTTTCACTAAAACAAGGTCATCTCTCTGACACTGATTCCAAGTCCAAGGTCTTGATTTTTTTATATCTACAGTGTCTTGTGAACACGAGGACAATATATTTATGGATTTTTTTATTAAATGGAGTTTGTGTACTTATCTAAATGAAAAGAATGCCATAAATAATTGTAGTTAAATAACATTTTCTTTCATCAAAAAAAGTATTAATTGCACAATTTACCTGGTAATTAAAGTAAATCCTGAAAGTACCAAAGATAACATAAGTGATTATCTATCCAAGATATCAAGGTCAAGCTCAAAGGTCATTACAAGATCTTTTTAACTCAAATCATAAAGAAAAATATTTTTGTTACCAATTTTGGTAGGTTGAAATTTCTCCAGAATATCCGAGAAGGTTTCAATACCAATAACTAGAAGAAATAAAAAGACAGATGAAATGGACGTCTATGCTCGATTCCTTCAAATTCCTTCGGTCACTGCAGCATCAGGCCTTCAAGACCCTTGTTGTGTATAAGAATTTTTATATGCTATTCCCCAACCTCTTTATGACCTCCCTTCCCCCTAAAAACCACTCAACCATCTCTGTTAAGAATATGAGCTCACCACATGTCAAAGTAGTTAATTTTTTTTAAATGTTACCAAATCAATGTAATTAATTACACTAAGGAAGCAAGTATTTTTTGCAGTTCATGAGAAAAAATATCTTGGAGTACCATATACAAAAAGGATCAGTCCCTTTGATTGTTAAAGTTACATCTCTGTATAGTGATCTTATTGAGAATCAGACATTATAAGCTTACTGACACAATGACTGAAGCTTAACACCTGATTAAACACCTGTCAATCTTAATTGGCTGTAGAGGTAAACCTAATTAGTCTGCTATTCTCTACACCATGAGATTAACCAACAGGTCATGTGTGAGGATTTATCAAAATAATAAAAGATTGGTCAGAAATGTCAATCAATCAGGTATTCAATAATGATTTCAATAATCAATTTTAAATTACAAAAGTTTTCTTTTTCCAAATTTTTTTCTTCTTCACCTTAAATTTAACGTTATTATTGACAATCCCAGACAAAGACTCATTGGTCATCAATCACCAGTATTAGTCAATCCGTTTTTTTGTAAGACAACTTGACGAGTGTCAATTCCATGAAGGCAGTGACACAGAGCAATGCTACCATGTATGCAAAAATGAACTTTCCCAACAAAATTGTAGGAAAAATCAAAGCTTGGTCAGTTCAGATGAAAACAAATCATCTACATGTATCTTTGAATTTCAGCTGATTCCCATGGCCTCCAACACATCTTTTTCACATCTTTTCTTCCGTGGTTAGGTAACTGATTTTCAACCTATCTGACCAATCATAATTAATATATATCATAACAGACCTAATTAATGACTGGCCAGTTTTGAGCTTTGACCTATAAAAGAGTCCACAAATGGTGCAGGTCACTAACTTTCTGCCTGTCTGGAATCAACATAAAAGAAGGCAGGTTCAAATTCTATCATCAGATCAATTCTGAGGTTTGTTACCATGGCATGTACATGGAGAAGACACTTCTTCTTACACCAACTGCCTCCATGCTAAACAGCTTGTGTCCCTGTAAAACAATAAACCAAACAAAAACCAGGTTGTTTGTACTACACCCCATATCAAAATACTTGACATAAGCATACATTGCTTGACTCCAATGAGAATGAATGCATGTTATTGGCCTTGAATCACTTTATCTAGAAAAGAGCTTGTGGTGATTATAAAGACAAATAAGGTAACACCCACCTACATGTATATATTGATAGACCAGTTTTACTGTATTGCTCCTAATAAAATGCATGTGGACTTTAGGCAGGTAGGTGGGTGGGTGGGTTCGGTATGTATGTATGTACATATAAATGTGTGTGTGTGTGTGTGTGTGTGTGTGTGTGTGTGTGTGTGTGTGTGTGTGTGTGTGTGTGTGTGTGTGTGTGTGTGTGTGTGTGTGACACATTGGTACAATAATGATTACATGTATATGGTCCTGATAAAATATGAAGTTCTAGAAATGTAAATATAAAGAATTGCACAAATGACTTCAGGGAGAGAAACCCTTCAAAAAAACATAAACACAAATTAAAATAAGATAAAATATTAAAACAAATTAAAACAAGATAAAAATGTAAATACAAAGAATGCAACAGTTTCAAAGAAACACAAATAATGAGGTACTGCAAAATTGGTAATGATATTATAATTTAGTAACATGCAACTAAAATAAGAAACAAAGCTACACTTTCTAAATTCATTTAAATACTGGGTCAAAATTATATTTATAATATCTCTCATAATTTTATGTTAAAGTAATGAATTAAAGACAAATATCAAGAGTTGAGTAGTAATTTGATTCTTGCATTATTTCCATTGATTTCACTATTTATTTCCTTAAATGTTGATTTTATTTCCTTGCACAGTAAAAAGGTTTTTGTGGTAACCTTGACATTTTGTAACTGTGGACTCTGATTAAACCCCTACCCCAAAATGAGGAATTGTGAGAGAATATTTTTTATTGGAAGAAATATGGTAGTGGCTGTTAATGACCAAGTCATGTGTATACTACATACAACATGTCTTAATTAACTTGTACTGTATATGAAATGAATTAACCTGTCCACAGTTCCATCCAAAGTCCAGCTATCATAATCCATCAGCAACTTGTAAGTCTGGAAAATCCTCAAAATCCATACAACAAATAATGTATATAACTGCTTCTAAGATTGTACATTGTAGATAATTGCCCAAACTGCAATCTATACAGATTCAGATCCGCTGTAGTACACTGCGCTGGCACATCTGGATCTATGCAGATTGTTTGGAGTAATCAGTAGAACAAACATGGACCCTGACCAGCTGACACAATTTGCTATGGCAGGTTAGGGTTTATGATGTCTGCATCTGGTCTCAACTTATAAGCAAGTAGTCTTATCATCAGCATTGCAGGCACATTTAGTTTGGGCATTGCGTTCATAAAAGATATCAACTTTGAGTACACACTCTACCTGAATTATATCGACTTAATTTAGCTTTAATGGTCATCATCCACCCCTCGTCTGTCCGTTAGCTTAAGCTTGTTATCATTACTCCTCCTAAACTAATTGGAGGATTCCCAAGAAACTTTACACACATATCCATCCCATGGTCTAGTTGGTCCTAAATAAAGATTGTGATGCTTTGACATCCAAATTGGCCACTATGGGGGCCATCTAAAAAATCTTGTTATTGCTACTCCTCCTGAATAGATGGTCACATCAACATGGAATTTTCACTAAGATTTTTTTAAAAATTCAAATGGTTCTAAATGCAAATCGTGCCAATCTGACATCCAATATGGCTGCCACAAAAGCCATCTTGAAAATCTTGCAATCCGTACTCCTCCTGAATGGATGGTTGTATCAACATCAGTTTCACAAAATGACTTGTTGTATTTCTATTTGGTCCTAAATGAAAATGGTGCCAAATTACGAGATTGCACTTCAATGTTTGGAAATTACGAGATTGCAATTGAATTTTTGGAAGCACAGGGTTGGTTGTAAAAGTAAATGACACGCCAAAATCCCCAGAAAGACAAAAACAGTCTAACCAAAAATAATATATATACCATGATATAAAAGATAAAGGAAAAGATGCTGCAAACAAGGCACACAATAGAAAGATAAAGGCAAAATATCCAAATAAATGTTACATAAAACTGACTTTCAACATGGCCATCACATCAGTCAACTTGAAACACTTATTATTGTTATCATTATTCCATTTGAATGGATGGTCATATCAGTATGAGGCTTTTTAAAGTTGAAAATGGTGTCAGCCTGGTATCTAATATGGCTACCATGGAAACACTCTTGAAAATCTAGTTATGGCTTAATTCCTCCTTAACAGAAAGTCATACTGACATGGGATTTTCACCAAAAGACTTCTTATGGTGTCTAGTTGGCCTTACATGAAAATCATTCTGGTCTGAAGTCTAATATAGTAGCCACAGTGAACAGTTTGAAAATCTTGTTATCACTATTCCTCCTGACAAGAAAGTCATACAGACATGGTGTTCTCACCGAAAGACATCTTATAATGTCTTGTTATTCTTAAATAAACATGTTGCTGATCTGGTGTCTAATATGACTGCCACAATGTCTGGCCTGATAATTTTGTTATTACAACTTCTGCTCATATCAACATGGAGTTTCATTAAAAGATTATTTAAAGTTTTGTTGAAAATAAATTAAAATGTTGCCGATCTGAGGTCCAATATGTGGCTATAATGAAAATCTTGTTTTTGCTACTCTTAAATGGAAATTCATTTTGACATGGGTTTTGCATCAGATGAGTTCATATGGTGTTTAGTTGCTCCTCAAGGAAAATAACCCTCAATATGGCCCCCTGGTGGACATCTTGAAAATGTTATATCTACTTCTCCCAAATGGATGTCTATATCAACATGGGGTTTTCACCAATAGACTCCTTATGATATTCAGTTGGCCCTAAGTGAAAACAGTGCCATTCATACATTCATATTGGCTGCCATGATGGCTGTCTTGAAAATGTTGTTACTCCCCAAGAATAGATGATCATTATGACATGGTTTATTTTTACCAAAAGACTTGTAATAAAGTCCACTCTGTCCTAAATGAAAAAGGTAATAATCTGACATCCAATATGTCAACCACATCAACTAATTTGAAAATTTTATTATTACTAAAGAATTTCAGAGATGGTTGGAACACTCTGCTGTTCGATTTTAGTACAGTTTTACAGAGAGTCACAAATTTTATTTGAATATTGATTACTCTGGTTTACTCATGCCTAAAGCTCTGCTCTAATTTGAATATCAGTCTACCCAAACTAAACACTTTTCATTTCCTCTGCTCCAATTTGAATATCAGTCTACCCAAACTAAACACTTTTCATTTCCTCTGCTCCAATTTGAATATCAGTCTACCCAAACTAAACACTTTTCATTTCCTCTGCTCCAATTTGAATATCAGTCTACCCAAACTAAACACTTTTCATTTCCTCTGCTCCAATTTGAATATCAGTCTACCCAAACTAAACACTTTTCATTTCCTCTGCTCCAATTTGAATATCAGTCTACCCAAACTAAACACTTTTCATTTCCTCTGCTCCAATTTGAATATCAGTCTACCCAAACTAAACACTTTTCATTTCCTCTGCTCCAATTTGAATATCAGTCTACCCAAACTAAACACTTTTCATTTCCTCTGCTCCAATTTGAATATCAGTCTACCCAAACTAAACACTTTTCATTTCCTCTGCTCCAATTTGAATATCAGTCTACCCAAACTAAACACTTTTCATATACTCTGCTCCAATCTGAATATCAGTCTACCCAAACTAAACACTTTTCATTTACTCTGCTCCAATTTGAATATCAGTCTACCCAAACTAAACACTTTTCATTTACTCTGCTACAATCTGAATATCAGTCTACCCAAACTAAGCACTTTTCATTTACTCTGCTACAATTTGAATATCAGTCTACCCAAACTAAACACTTTTCATTTACTCGGCTACAATTTGAATATCAGTCTACCCAAACTAAACACTTATCAATTACCTGCTCCAATTTGAATATCAGTCTACCCAAACCAAATGCTTTTCATTTACTCTGCTCCAATTTGGATATCAGTCTACCCAAACCAAACGCTTTTCGTTTACTCTGCTCCAATTTCAATATCAGTCTACCCAAATTAAACACTTTTAATTTACTCTGCTCTAATCTGAATATCAGTCTACCCAAACTAAACACTTTTCATTCACTCTGCTCCAATTTAAATATTAGTCTACTCAAACTAAATGCTTTTTATTTACTCTGCTCCAATTTGGATACCAGTCTACCCAAACTAAAGGCTTTTCATTTCATACAGCAGATGAAAAGGTTTAATTTTATCAATGGTACATTATAATGACAAAATCTGCCAAATATATTATATATCAGTTCAGGTCAAATATGAGAACAGTTCAGGTTTTCACTTGAACACAAAAGAAGTTAAAATCCACAGTGAATAAACAACATAAAAATTCATATTAATACTATTGAGAAAAAAAATACAAAAAAGCCAAGCTGGCCCAAGATAAAAGATAACACATTTGAACCAGTCTGGATGGAACATGAATTTTATTATTTCAGTCCCCTCTAGCCCCCTTTCATCTAAATTTAAGTACAAATTACAATAACTAATGTGTTTAACAATTGAAAGTAATGTTTACAAGTAAACAATATATGCAAGAGTTTATTCACTTAATTCAAACCCCAGGTACCTTGACACTCAATAGAAACCCAAGTATCTTGGTACCTTGACACTCAATAGAAACCCAAGTATCTTGGTACATTGACACTCAATAGAAACCCCAAGTACAGTGAGACCCCGCTATAGCATGCTCCGTTATAACACAAATTCGGATATAACACGGCTGTGGCGTGGCTCCCAAAATTTTATATACATGTATTTTTCTCATACACAAAAAAATTTGTTTCTAAAAAGTACGAAAAAAACCAAAAAGTTTATTATCATTTTGGGGAAGAGATTGCACATGAATAATACAAGACGAATGTGGCGTGGCTCCTGAAATTTTTTTATGTATTTTTCTCGTACATGAAAAAATAGTTTTTTCTTCTTAAAAGTACAAAAATGACGTGTAAAAAGTTTATTCTGGGATTGCATAGGGCTTCGGCAATGTTGCAAACTATGATTTTATTTTCCTTATTGGTGGCAAAATATACCATCTGGCAAATTTTTTTATTGGCGACATTGTTGGCTGTTTAAACTTGTATATGCAACCATTGGTTTGGAGTGGAGAAATTCAGAGGCCCCATGAAAGGAAGCCGCAAATTTGATATAAAATGCACTGAAATTTATCTATTGTTACATAAACAATTTCTTTGTCCATATTGACAAACCATCTTAACAGTGCATTGTTATATCATAATCCGCTTATGTTGACATCAAGAATGAGTACTGTATGTTGTGAGATATCTGCTTCTTTTGTTGTTGACATTTCTGGTAGTAGAGATCAACCAGATGAGGCATTATCTCGTAATCTATCTTTCGTCAGATTTTCATCCACTCGCTAGTAATTAATATATTTACACATACTGACATTTGTATGAGGATGGTAAGTAAAATTCCACTTCTTTTCACTCAGAATTAAATCCTTCAGAACACACATTTTTTGTACTAATCCTTGTCATCAGACCAGAACACCTGCATGTCTATTGTCTGTTGACCCTTTGTTAAATTTCTGACGCATGCATTGAAGGCAGCATCACTCTGCTACCACAAATGTAAAAAACAAAAAAAAAACACCCCCTCCAAAAAAACCCATCTTACTTGTTGGTCTATTCAATAGGCAAGGAGGAACAGTAACTATAATCGACCAAACTACAGCCAATTCCTTTTTTAAAAATGTACCCAGATAAAATAGTTTGCTGAAATTTCAAAGAAAACAGGTTACCTTGAAGCACCAACTGCTATGAAAACATACTAAGCAAATGGAAAAAAAATCAGTCTCAATCATGCAATACAATTTTTTGATGTTGCCGCCACAGTAAGAAACAGGCATTTGTTTGGTTCTCCAAAGCTGTCCTTTAGTGGTGACTTTAATAACGCATGCACCTTTCATCAAAGAAAGCTGACTACTATCTTCAGTAAAAACAAAGAACCTTTCTTCAAAGGAAGTCAGTACCAAACTTAAATAAAAGCAACGGAATCTGATGGATATTTTCATTTTCCAACATGACTGGAACACGTTTACTGTGCCATGAAAGTTTCCTTTTTGCAGGGAAAAATTTTATGCTTATGAATGCTACCAATGGCAGCTTAAAACACAAACTAACTTTTACTGACTTGGGACGTACTGAGAAGTAAATGTGCTTCATCATTTGTTACGCGATTGTGCTATGTTTATCCACTGAATTCAGACCTATATGACCTGTGACAAAATTACTGAATATTTTAAATCTGTGTGTGTGCATATTTTTGATGGAATTACTTGTATTGTGGATTCAAAGTATGTGATGAGATTCGGGGGTAAGTACATGGTGTTGATACTCTATTCATGCTATACATTAGACATGTATATATAAACAGTAAACACGTATATGTACCAATCCATGGTTCTCTAAATAAAGTAAATTATATATGCCTTCTCTGTTTTCACTGCAGGTGTATTTCCCATCTATAATACATCGATTTAAGATGGTAACTGTGCCAATGCGGCACGTATTTTACCACCCACATTTATGACCCACACCCCGGCACAAATTTTTTGGGGTACATGCATCATTTTCTTCAGCTAACTGACCTGGTTGATTATAACACAGTTCAGTCTATAACACGGTCAGGTTCTATGGTTCCCAACTACCGCGTTATAGTGGGGTCACACTGTACCTGGGTTCTTGACACTCAATAGAAACCCAAGTACCTGGTCACTCAACAGAAAACCACTTAGTGTACCAATACGCACATTATAATATGGATATGGTATATCACTGGTTATTTCGGTAAAGTTTTTGTTTCTTCACTGTTACTTAATTTATTTTACTTGATTTAAGCAATTATCTAAGGAAAGACGAAAAATGGTTTCACATTATTAAACATTTTCTTTTTTATATTGACTGTTATGCCAGTCTAGTTAGAGCATACTGCCTTGTTAGAACAAGCTTATGTTCAAAATCATCATCATCATCAATCCCTTAACCTAAGAGGTCCTCTGGGCACCGCTGTTGACTTTACAACCAATTCTCTCCATCTTTCCCTGTTCTCTACTGCCCTTTGGGAATCTCCGAATCCCATGCCTGTCCACTCCTTAATGTTGTCTTCCCACCTCTTTTTCTGTCTGCCTATTCTTCTGCACTCTCGCACTGTGCCTTGCAAGATTGTTAATGCCAGTCCAGATGATCTTGAGACATGACCGTACCACTTCAGTTTGCGCTTTTTTACAGTGGTCAAGAGGTCTTCATAGGATCCGATGGCTCGTTGGATCCTGTTGTGGATTTCTTCGTTGGTTACATGGTCAATGTATGAGATGCCCAAGATCTTGCGGTAGCATCTTGTTTTGAAGGTTTGAATCCTTCTTTGTAGATCTGATGTGAGCATCCATGTTTCACAAGCATACAGAAAGATGGATATGACAAACGAGTGAATCTGCCTTATTTTCGGAACCAAAAGCAATGTTGGTATCTTTTCATATTGGTCTCAACCTTGTTATGTTGTCATGTTCAAAATTACCTTCCTTATTATGAGTTACTTTATATGGCTACTATGAACAGTGTTATAATTAGGGTACACTACAGTTATATAAAATATTGCATCTTGCCACTAGGAATGTACCATGCTCCCTCATTATAACACAATGGAAGCCATAGAGCTGTGGTTTTTAACCCATGGGTTGTGTCCCAAAATTGGGTTGCCATGCAGTTTGGAGTGGGTCACCGAGATCAACCTTGATAATTTGAAACTTCCTACACTGGTGATTCTGTAGCATTTGATGGGAGGCATAGGCTAACACCTCAAAACCTAATCTGGGTTGCCAGCCAAAGAAGTTAAGAACCCAAGCATGTGAATCTACTGTCAGTAGGCCAAAAATACCTCTTTAAAGGCTGTCAACTGCACATACCATTTTATAGTTGAAATCTAATGCTTTTAAAAAGTACATGATTCTTTTTAAAAGTTTCATTAAAAAGCCCAAATGTTCTATCAATACATTAGAGAAACCAGCCAGAACCAGTCTACTGGGGATTGGAAATGTTCCACCATTACAGCTACCCAAGTGCATGGCAGATCCATTATTCAAGAACAACTGACATGTGAATACAACAAGCTGTTAATTACTGCTGGAATATGGGGAGTTTGAGGCCAAACCCAGGATGTCTTTTGAGGTGTTATAAGTAATAAAGAAATAAAAGGCAGTCAGGATGTCTTCTGAGCCTTTGATGAAAATCAGCTGACCATAGCTGAAAGGTAGATAAGATGGAAAGATAGTGTAAGTATTCTGATTTTCTGTCATGTTTAATTGTTATTGTATTGTTCAAGATGTTTAAAGAGGAATAATTAAGGGCAGCAACTCTGGCATTTTTGTTCAATTCATGGCAAAATGCGGAACCGTGTGCTTTCTCTCACTGTAAGAAACCACTGGCTAAGAAATATTACAAGTTCATCAGTGAATGAATATCATGTGCTGGCGAGTAGCAAAGGCCCTGAATCTGCGCTGTGTTTTTCCTTGTATTTCTAGGACATAAATTCAGTTCAATTCCTAGATAAGAATATATCATTTAACAGTATATTACAAGATAATTAATTTTAAAGTTGGGTTAAATTATTCATCACAGCATAATACATAATGTATTTTTCACTGCTTTTTTCGAGTCAAAGTCAATCTATTTTTTAATTTACAGTGTTGTAAACTGTCAACAGATTTTTGGATCTGAGCCTCGAAGAGAAATAAGTCCTTGAAGATGAGACTGGGAAATACATCTTAAGTTCAAATGAGGGACTTTCCCCATGGGGCGAACATAACTTGGAGGACTATTGGAGGGCAGTCAGCAACCTTACAAACCCAGCAACAGGAAACTGAAGCTAGAACTTCTTTACTGGCTGAGCAGTTGTCTTGTCATTACAACATTCTAATGCTGATACAGAGAGGACATCTACAATTATAAGCAAAATACAAAGTGATTCAGGAGAAATTGGGACCAGAGACTATTGAGGACCTGTTAAGTGTGAAGCTTAATCCCAGTGTTAAGTCAGCAGTGGTCACCAGACAACAATCTTGTGAAGGAAACTGGATGCTATTGAAAAATCTTTGCAATGAACTAAAAGATAAATGACTGTTTCCTTTCATTAACTGACAATATACTGACTTGTATTAAATACTGTAACAACAAAATCTAAATCCAATTTATGTTCAAAATTTGTGTTTTATTATACTATGGACAGAATACATATGATGTCCAAAATATGTACTTATTTGCTTTCAATCCCCTTGAAGAAGTATAATTTATGCAAATAAAACAATCTATTGACTTAGAAGCCAATCCACTGATCAAAATTTTTAAATCTACTGGTTTGAGATCCTAGTTCTGTCACATATATGAGAACTGCTGCCATATAGTACACAGCTTTATAATAAAAACATAATAGAAAGTAGTAACTATGACCTAATGAAATGGGACCCATCACCATACTCACCTGGTAACAGTAACTGTGTTAATATTGAAGGGCCTTATAGTAAGGTAACTGACAAAAATGAAAGTTTTAGACCCTCTTGTAAATGGAAATACTTCAAACTGTTTATTTTTTCTTGAGTTTTGTATTAGCACTCACAACTATGAATTTAAAACAAAGATCAAATACCATTCTTTGGGGAAAAAAGTAGGAATCCTTCCAAAACAGGATGCCTTCCCCATTCCAAGAGTTTCAATGAAGATTACATTTTTGTAAAACAAATCCATGAAAATTTATACTCAGAAAAATGCATGAATTTACAGTAACAAAATTACAGGTGGCAGACAAATCTCACCACTTACTGATACTTCATGGGTGCCTGCACAAAGGCAAAGGGTGGGGGGAGGCACTTGCCTCCTCCCCTAATTTCATTTCTAAACATGTTTATACTTTTTCATAAGATATAGATAATTATCCATCCTAAAAATCTAAGTCATTGCATACAAATCATAAGACAGTATAATTTCCCACTGGACGATGATACATTTCTAAAAGAGGATGAGATCAGTACAACTTGTGTTTATCTCAATGTACTTGGTTTCTAATAACACACTTACTCTGAGGTTTCTATTTTGCATACAAGATAATGTTTTGAAATGCCATTATTGTGAAGTTAAATGTTCAAACTGATACAGCTATTTCAGAATGTGTACTATTATTTGAATAATAAATCCTACCATTTATACACACTTGTAAGTCAAGTCAAACAGCAAAAAACAAAGGTCCTGATCTGCAGTCACATAATATATTTTGCAGATCAGGGTCTGTGTTGTTTGTTCTTCTAATTACTCCTAACAAACTGCACAGACCCAGATCTGCAGGTGCATTATGCAAAGGCAGTTTGCAGTTGGACTCATAAGCGAGTACATACAGTATGTAATCGAATACTATTGTATTGGGAATTGAATACTATTGTATTGGGAGCATGTCATATCTACCAAGAATGTTACACCTACATGCAGTGGATATTCTCAAGGTCAATAATTCTAAATGTATTAGCTCATAACCTACACCCACATAATTGTTCTTGTAGATTTTAGCATGTGATTAATACTATTATGTTAAATGAATGCACATCTTGTATTCATGTATAAATATATATCCCTTTATTACAGAGTCATCAGATGGGACCTCTTGTTTAATTTTCAGGCACACAGAGGGATCTGGGAATTTTTTGAAAGAAAAAAAAAAAACATTGTGGCTCTCAAAACTCCTTGAAAAATATAGTTTTGCTCTTACATATAGCAACAAAGATCCATATTATATCCATTATATTAGTGGAGAAAAAAATCTTGAGGTAAAAGGAAATTTTTAAAAATCACAACTCAAAAGAAAATCCTAGGCTGCCCCATCCCCTTAAATGATCAGTCTCTAACAGCCCAGGAAACAAGAGTGCACCAAAGCATACTCACTATAATTTTGTACACAGGGAGTTCCTGTTCCCACTAGTCTTAAGTACAGCATACAATAGTTAAATAGGTTACCATTACTATTTGCCAAGAAAAAAACATGTAATAGTTAAGTTCTACTAAAAAGGTGTTTCATGGTTGCTAAGAGGTTCTACAATTGTAATTGATCATCCATTGACAGTGTCATTCTTCTTAGACTGTCTTACACATCGTTGTTGAACCAAGTTTTTTACAAAGTGAATGAGAATTAAATAAAAACCAGTCTTTGATTCAGCAAAAATGACAAAGATTATCAACAGTTCAGAGACTATCTAACTCTGTTTAGTAACAGTAAACTTAGTCATTATGCAGTTTTACTTGGTGAACTGAAAAAAGTAACCCATTTGATTGATTTTTTTCTTGTTTTATTACCATATGAAGAAAATTATCACAGGAAAATGTCTGTATTAGCTAATCTTGAGTGTGCATGTCTGAAGTACCCTACCTTATGTATGCGGAAAAAAAATAGATGTTATCATAGTAGGGAGGATTAAGTTCAAGGTGGAATTTAGGATGTCCCTGACAACAACAACAACAACAACAATGGTAGCAATAGTAGTACGTGCAGTAGCAGAAGTAACAGTAGCAGCAGTACTGTCACTAAAATGTTTGATTCAAACACTCTTTAAAGTGCAATATGTGTACTGATATGATGTTATTGACATAATTTGTGACCCCAGTCTACCTCCCAGGGCCTTAAAGTGCACAGAGATTTAAAAAAAAGTTTAACTCGTACGTAAATGACTGAATTTATTTTCTGATCACATATCAAAGAAAACTCATGAAGTTATTTCATATTCCAATAGAATGAACACAAATTATTAGAGTGTACAATATTTTAGTAACTTTAGCAAGTGAATTAATATTTGCAAAAATATTGTTTACTTTAAAAATGAATGATGAACATAATGTCTTAAATAAGCTGTAAATACCAGCCAGATGGACGGTGCTGAAAGTTTGCAACAGTAATTTGATATTAATGGCAAGTACTATATTAATTAAGCACATAGCTGAAAAATGGAAATGTGAATGTTGACCAGTTGGTTTTTCCAAAGATTACACCAAGGCAGCCAACTCGGACTGACCTGGGTCTGTGAATGTTATTTTAAAGAAACACAGCTGTTAATATTTTGTCCATAATTTTGACCCTGATTTGTGTCATATAATTTCTTGTGTTCAAATAAACTTACATCTTTATTTCTTCTTTTAACATATTTCATTTCATCTGTTTGAACACAGCATGCATGCATGGGGGTGCCACAGTGGTTCATTGGTTAGTGTACAGGACTTGCGACAGAAAAGGTGCAGGTTCAGATCCTACCATCAGACCAGTCTAGGTCAGCTAATGTGGTGTGTCCTTGGGAACGGCACTTTACTCCAATTGCCTTGGCACAGAATAACCTACTTATGTTGCTGTGCCATAAAGCACCGAATCAAACTAAGCATGCATGCAAGTGCATATCAATTTTGTTTTGACAGGGGCAAAGCCACATACAGTAGAACCTGTCTTGAAAGACCACCCCTTCTGCCAAAAAATTATGGTCTCTCAAGACATGTGGTATCTCATAACAGGTCATAATATTATATAATCAATAAATCTGTGCAATGAGAATAAGGTCTTTCAAGACAGGTGGCCTCACATAACAGTGGTCTTTCAAGACTGGTTTACTGTACCACCAAACACTTTTATATTTACCCCATCGTAATTTGTTAAAATTTTATGTCATGTATGTGCAGGAATTAAATATTTTAATGATGGTAAAATAAACAATCTATAGTATTCATATCTTGAAATTATATAATCTAATAATTTAAAGGCAGACTAAATTTTAATTTAAATAATTTAAATTTTAAAATGAAGTATAAGTCTGCCTTAAAATGTAAAATAGGACTCTGCCACATAAGTATATACTGCTTAATTTTCTCTGATGACAGAAATCTTTCTTCAATATTCAAAACAATTATTCAATATTTCACTTCTCACTGTAAAGGTAAATGAACAATGAAAATTAATTTAGCTTATGCATGGTACTCAAGTCTTCAAAGTCTGGGAGTGAGAAGATAATACATTGCTTCTTTAATGTGACCCTCAGCCACCACCTATTATAATGCCATTATTCTCACGGATCTCATTTAAATGGTCACTGATTCCACCAAACCAGTCAAATTTTGACCTATCATTACTACATGTACTTTAGTTCATTTTTAAAATATTTCTTACCTAACGAGAGCATCCCTCAATAAAAGGTCCCCTTGCTAATTAAGATACATCACTTTCATGGCTCAGAATAAAAGTATTATATAGTGGGAACACTGCCTCCATTTTAAATTTAGTGTCAATTTGTGAGTGACATATGATGAATCTTTGTTGATAAATATTTATAGTTACACTCATAAACAATAAATTCTTGGAACAGAGTTCCTCTGTTACTTTTGAAGCGATCTGATAATTTTGATTCTTCTGTATCAATAACAAAGGAACAGGAACAAACAGTTTGGATGAACACAGTTTCACTTTACATGATTGTTTTTCACTCCATATAATGTAAGTACTGGTGCATCTCCTTAAGTAGCTAATAAAAAACAATGACAATAAAGAGAGAGAGTGTGTGTGTATGTGTGTGTGTATCTTGGATTTTTAATGTAGCTTTAACAATTTTTCATGTCTAGCACTGGGGCATCATGCCGCAGTCATGTAGCATCATATCCCACCCTGAGTCACATTATTCTAACACCAGGCCAACCAGTCATAACACTAATCTCTTAATGCTGAATGCCAAGCGAGGCAGCTAGTGCCATTTTTATAAGTCTTTGGTATGACTTGGCAAGGGTTAAACCCACAACCTCCCACATCCGACGTGTACGCTCTAACCACTAGGCCACTGGAGCGGTCAACAACAAGAAAGACAACCACAGTGATAATGATGATGGCTGAGACTAGTGGGAACAGGAACTCCCTAACTAGCTCACCTAATGCTATACAAATGAGGTTCCCAGTGCATGGTCCCAGTTTGTTGAAGGGGCCATAGAAGCTCATTCATGACAAGTATTTTGGAAACTACTCTGTTCCTATATCGTCACTGAATAAGAAATAATGGTATCTTTTTATTGGCAAAAGAAATAAGAACAAATTGGTGTAATTTATTTTGGACATTCAAAAAATATGCTTGTGAAGAATGGGGGTAAAATGATGTTTAAACTCGCAGAGAAAATTTGCACCATGGCTGTTTGCAAATTACTTTACACCATGGCTGTTTGCAAATTACTTCACACCATGGCTGTTTGCAAATTACTTTGCACCATGGCTGTTTGCAAATTACTTTACAAAATTTAAGCAATAAAACTGACATGTATAGTATACTGAAATATGCAACACAAGTAATTAAGGTCAATATTTTATTTCATTTACCAATTTTGAAACTTTAAATCTGAAACTAAAGGTTGATTTATGAGCAAAGTAAGACCTTTTCACTGACATAATCTATGCTACTGTCATCAAAGTACCCCCCAAAATATATTGGAATAGGGTCTGTCTGTCTGTCTGTCTGTATGTATATATGTATGTATGTATGTATGTATGTATGTATGTATGTATGTATGTATGTATAGGGTTTGTAATGTGTCGAATTTTGAATAAGTATGGAACCTTAAAATTTAATTCATTGTGCATTAAAATTTTATTACAGTCAAGCCAGCAAGGACTTTGTGAAGGGTCACTTCGACCTTTTCTTCATGTCAGTGTTAAACTTGAAAGGCCAGCATCTATGGCTCATTTAGAATTGACCCAGGCATCGCAACGCTGTCCTGGGAAAGTAAACATTAAAGTTACCGACCATAACCGCTTGATGTGAATCCCATGTCAAATAGTCATTTTCAAAGGGAAGTTGATAATTTGCATTGTATTTCTCAGATTCTAGGCTGTCAAAATCTGACAAAAGAAATAATTATCTTGGGGAAAAATTAGGAACCACTGATTTCGATCGGTCAGTTTAAATCAAGGTGTACACCTTCGAAGTAATGCTGAATTTAAAAGTAACGACCTTGGTCGAATTCTTTAGTCCAAAATTTCCTGCGAGAGGACAAGGTTGGCTCCAGGGAAACTGAAAGAATAGTGCTTTCGTCATCAAACAAGTAAAGGGTACCAGGTGGCTGTCTTGTAAGAAAAGACAGGCTTTAGTGCTAAGATGCACAACTGCTTAAAAGAACAGCATTAAGGAAACAGCTCCCAGGAACAGATGGGGACAGTCCAAAGACGGAAGTCAGGAAGAGATGATGCGTTCAGAATAGAAAGATCAAGGAAGATCAACATATACACGTGAAGGTGGGAAGACATGTGACACCAGAGACAAAGACAGGAAGCAATGCTAGGTGATGCAAATCAGGCGTGGACATTGTGCTCTTTTCACCACTTGTCACCATGATGAAGCAAATCCAAAACAGAACACTGCTACTGAAATTCTGTTAACGTAAAATTGTTTGAATTGAACCTGACACTATTAGTTTTCTTGTTATTGATTAAAAAAAATTTTATTTTCTTGTCTAAAGGGGGCTCGTATTGTATTATTTCTTCTCAATAGCTTTGCTCAGTTCTCTGTTGATGTTCCATCTATCCACTCACACCAGGCAATAAGATCGAGGGAGGTCGTTCTCTAGATAATGGCAGCCAAATCTAATTAACCATCCCTCTTTACCAAAAGTGACAACGTTACAGGGTTTAACAGCAAATCAGCAAAATCTGGGCTATATGCAGTCAACTGAAAGTTAC
Source organism: Megalonaias nervosa (assembly GCA_016617855.1). Classification (NCBI taxonomy): domain Eukaryota; kingdom Metazoa; phylum Mollusca; class Bivalvia; order Unionida; family Unionidae; genus Megalonaias; species Megalonaias nervosa. The sequence continues at coordinate 49,069 of JAECUM010009012.1, forward strand.
AAATTATAATTACTTGAGGAATATAAATCCTCCCAAGCAACTATGAACATGTAGTCAGACAAGATAAAGATAAAAGATAAAGATGTTAAAATTCTTTGACAGGTATATAAACTGTAAGATGAATATAAAACATGTAAACTTCTTAAAGACTAGATTTAAAAGCTGAGGGCAATTTCATCTTGCTGTGCCTTCAATCTCACTCCTCAACTGAATATTGGGAAGTTTGTTTGCACATCAAAAGCAAATGGTCTGTACTACCCACAATGGCTATGGGCAACCTGAACTCCGACTTTCAATAATACAAACAGCAAACTGTAAACCACACTAGTACTTTTGTAAATGACTATATTATTAATACTGTTAAAATTAAAATATTTATCTGCACAGTTATCTGTATTTAAGAGTCAACCACCAGCTTGATCTAGTCTTTTCATATCGAGATTATGCAACTGCTGAATAAAATGCCCATTTACTAAAATATATGTTATTACAAGTGTAATGGAGAAGGAAAATATATAAACATACTTTAAGGTACCCAGGTATAAAATACACCCAACTCTAAACTGTGTAAAACTAAATCAAGGGACTATATGGTTTATTCTATGTATGAATTCAAGTGAACATTACTAGTCTACACATTATACAATGGCAGATCTGGGTCTATGTCACTCACAATTAACTGCATGTTAAACATAAGAATTATGATATACAGTACACACTCGCTAAAAGGTTGTTCATGGAAGTCATACAAATGAACCACCTTGCAGATAAGGTCACCTTACACTGAGGTATTATATACATAATATTACTATCAAATAATAAAACAAGACTGATGACCATACCCACCTTATAAAAGGGACCACCTTATACTGTGGTACTTGATAGTGGGGGAGAATTGTATATTTGATCATGGGTTCGATTTCAACATACATACCTATAAAATACCATCTATATTCACTTATAAGTCGAGTCCAACTGCAAAAACAAAGATCCTGATACGTTGTAGCATAATGGATCTGCAGATCAGGGTCTATGTCATTTGTTCTACTGATTACTCCAACCAAACTGCACAGACCCAGATTTGCCATCACATTATGCAATATGGGTCTGTGCAGTTTGCAGCTGGATTCGTATGCAAGTAAATGCTTTTCAGTTTCAGTGTACATACCTAATATATATGGTTTTCAGAAGAAAAAAAGACCTAACTGTAAAGTCAAGTTGCTTGAACCAATGGATACTTTTCATGAAGCTGTACTTTCTACAGGCAAATACCTGGGACAAAAAATCAAGGGTAATTTGAAGGGAAACTTAACAGAAATTATATTCTTAGTCACTGAACAAGGAACTATATCATATGAAAATATCGTGTTTAAAATTAAAGTTGAAGGTATTTTCCTGGATTAGGATGAGATCACCATACCTGGAATTCTCTCTAACCAGGTTACAATTTTAAAACAACTATATCTTTGTTTATAAAACACCTATGCTCCCATTGTGAACAAAAACATTCCAAGTCCCAAAATTTTAAAATTTGGAAATATTTGAAAATATGCTATAATGGCTTGATATTCCAATCAGATCATATATATATATATATATATATATATATATATATATATATACATATATATAAAAATATATAGACCGCTCCTGTGGCCTAGTGGTTAGTGTCCACCTCAGATGTGGGAGGTCGTGGGTTCGATCCCCGGTCGAGTCATACCAAAGACTTACAAAAATGGTACTAACAGCTGCCTCGCTTGGCGCTCAGCATTAAGAGGTTAGTGTTAGGACTGGTCGGCCTGGTGTCAGGATAATGTGACTGGGTGGGACATCATGCTACATGTCTGCGGCATGATGCCCCAGTGCTAGACATCACTATAAACTGCCACACTGCAGACATCGTAGCGATATGATTGAAAAATTGTTAAAGCTACGTTAAAAATCGTAATCACATCACATCACATATAAATAAATAAATAAATATATATATATATATATATATATATACACACACACACACACACATGCTGCAATGTCCTGAAGATCTAACTGGATCATCTACTTAAGACAATAATAAAGTGTGTAAAATATCATGGTTCTAATCAAGTAGGTTTTGTTCCATTGTACTAAAACTGACTTGGAATAGAAGGACAGATGAATGGATAGACAACAGCAAAACCACTTTAGTCCAACATGAAAAGACCAGGTCTTAGAGGCATCACATGCTCAACTGTCCTAGCAACAAAAGCTGAAACCTAAACTACGAGAACTGACTTCATTTTCAGAACAGAATTAAAGGCACCAGCATTTTATGGGACACGGAGATCTCATTTAATTGTCTTTGGTATATTCCTGCCATCCCTCTGCTGGAAACAAATGTTTGTAGTCTTCCTGCTATATGTCCATACCATTTGGTGACAACATAGCATTTGAAGATTTAAAGAAAAAACATCAACTGTTAAATAGTATCGATATCAACACCAAAATAAGTGAAGTTTACCGTACTGTTTATGGCACACTGCATATTAAACTGGTCCTGATATTTTTTGTACCATATATACTCATTTATAAGACAAGTCCAACTGTGAACTGCACAGACCCAGATCTGCTGTCATATAAAGTGATGGCAGATCTGTGTCTGTGCAGGACATAGAACCTGACCTGTAGGCACATTATGCAACGGCAGATTAGGGTCTATGTTGTTAGCAGTCTGACTAGACTTATAAGCAAGGATAGATGGTATTATGGGCCATAGGTCTAAAGTAATGAATAAACATTGTTTTGTTCACATACGTCTGTTAGAGGCAGAGCATGAAACCAGTAGATTTACAAATGATGATTAGTAAATTGGCTTCAAAACCAAAAGATTTATCATCAACTAATATTTTACATGTTTCAGGGGGATTTTTTTTAAAAGTGCATTTTTTTCCATCATCTGCACACTCCTTGTACTATAAGAAAACAAAAAGTTTCTGAACATGATTCAGATTTGGATGGAAAATGTTGCGATAATAAATAGTACAAGTCCATATATAGTCAATGAAATGAACAGGAGGAGCTGCCTATCGTGTACTCCACTGCAAGCACATTTTAAAATAAAATCCACAAGTGGTTTTTTTGTTTGTTTCCTTCACATGATCAACGACTAGTGGCCACTGATGACATTCAACGTGACTATCAAGTTTCACACTTAGCTGGCTCTCAGTAGTGTTCTTGGGCAGATTTCCCCTTGAATCACTTTGTATTTTGCAAAAAAAAATGAAGACTGTCCTCTCTGTATCAGCATTAGAATGTGGCAATGAGAAAAACAACCAGACTCAGTCTGCAAGAAAGTTAAAACTGTGGCCGGGTTTTTAAGGCTGCTGACTGCTCTCAGATTCTCCTCCAAGCTAAGTTTATCCCAAGGAAGAATTTCTTGTGCTGGACTTAATATGGATCCCTAAGCCTCCTATTTCTTAGCTGTGTGTTTTTAGCACTGGAAGAAAGTACACATTTCCGCATTTTGAAATAATTTGAACAAAAAAGAAATATGCTGCATTGAAATATTTTTCTTAAGACATCTTGAACAATGCAATAACAATTAAACATGATTTTTTTAAAAATCAAGTGTAACTGCCTAGATCTGTTTCTGTCTGGTCTCTCCTTTTTTATCTCACTCCGCCAAAGATCAGCTAATTTTTAATCTGGGACTTAAAAGCCATCATGGACCTCCTTTGATCCCTTTATTGCTTATAACCCACCCCCCAAATCTAGCAATTAGCTTTAAACTCTCCAGATCACAAAAATTAAGCCATCTTAATCAATTACTCAGCCATGCACCACTGCACCAGCCATTGCACTGCTTTACCAGTTCTGGTCCCCAGGACTCTGGGACTAACTGTTTTCTGTAATGTGTGCATAGGGCACATAACAGTATTATTTTCTTTTTCTTTTTATTCAAAATTAAAAAATCTTTAATTTTCATTAGCAGCAGATTTCAACTATAAAATGGAATGTGTGATAGATGACCTTTAAAATAGTACTTTTGTCCTACCACCAGTTAAATCACATGTGTTCAAAAAGAAGAGGAACAAAAATCGTGTTTAAAAGAAAAACTGACTTACCCCCACCTTGAAGATAAAATGGCTAGTGTCTAACACACATTTGGTACAAGTATTACTGCCAATGAATACTGCTAACAAAATGCCATTTTAGTGGGTAAAAACATGAGGAGACATTTCTTTTTTTTAAACTTGATTTCATGTCCACGATACAAGGATTTCTTTATATTTTAACCCTGATCAGTCTTCAAAAATACTTATTGGTGTTTTCAAGACTTCAAACCAGTATCTATAATAGTGTTTAATGAACTGGTCTTGCGAATCTTAAACAAACAGTCTTGTAAAAAAAAACAACTAGAATATAAGGACAATACAGCATGAGGAAAGAGTTTGATCTGGAGGGTTAAAAGTCTCCTCCATGTGCACCGGAAACGTACATGTCAAACTGTGTATCATTGTTATCTTTACATGATAAATTATTAAAAATATTATTATTATATATATACAAAATTACCACAAAAAGGAGACTGGGCTCCAAACCCTGTTCTCAGGCAGTATGCAAAACTGGAATATCTATGTACGGCAGACATCACAAAAGTTACAAAAAGCTGGAACCAAGACCAATCATGAAAGAATTACCTTAAATATAAAATCTCAAAGGTCACCATCATGAAAAGAAAGAATAGGAAAAATTAATTTAAAACATTCAACAGAATCATGATGTGTCAACGCTTAAGTGAATTCTATAAAAAGACAAGTTTTAAAATGCGGCAACGGTGTGTGGCTGGAATGTGTGCTGTACTAACACAGTGGAATATTTCACAGACACATTATGTAATCACTGGAATATCTTAGCTACTTTCAAAACTATCAGAATAAATAAAGTTTTATGACAGGAAAGCTTTCTTTTATTATTGATGAAATATGAACCAACAATTAATTATAAGTATTTACTGGTTGCATTTATTCAGTCCATGAATGAAAGGTACAGTACACTTGTGTTGCATTTCAATTGACAGCAACATTTTTCCCCCATGTTCTTTGCAAGCTTTCATTTCATTAGTTAGTACATATGTATTTATAAATGTAGCTGCATGAAATAGACCTGTATCGAAGTCAAACCAACAAATTCAGACCAGTCAAAGCATGTTTGATAGCAAGACTTGAAACAGATGTAGTGATCTGCAAGACTTGTACTGGACTGAATATAGTGGTCTCATAACTTGTACCAGACAGAATATAGTGGTGTGCTAGACTTATACCAGACAGAATATAGTGGTCTGCTAGACTTGTACCAGACAGAATACAGTGGTGTGCTAGACTTGCACCAGACAGAATAGTGGTCAGCTAGACTTGTTGTTGTTGTTGTTGTTGTTGTTATAGGGTTTAACGCCATTTTTCAGCACAAGATAGGCTATACATGGCGGCCAGTATTAATGGTGGAGGAAGAACCCGGGAGAACCCGGAAAGAACCACCAACCCACGAGAAGCTACCAGCAAGCTTTCTCACATAACCACATTGGCCGAGCCCGAGACTCGAACCCACGCAGACAGAGGTGAGATGGCAGTGATCCGTAACGGTGAGCGCTTTAGACCACTCGGCCACTCGGGGCCCCAGCTAGACTTGTACCAAACAGAATACAGTGGTTTGCTAGACTTGTACCAGACAGAATAGTGGTCAGCTAGACTTGTACCAAACAGAATACAGTGGTTTGCTAGACTTGTACCAAACATAATGTAGTCAGACTTCAAAAACATTTTGAGAAAAATGTCTTATAATTTAAAAACCTTTTACGCAAGACTACCATATATACTAGTGTATCAATTAAGTCCAAATGCAAATAATATAAACATTGATCTGCCATCACATAATGTGCTGGCAGATGAGGGTGTTTTGTTTGTTCTACTGATTACTCCTAACAAACTGTGCAGACCCAGATCTGACAGTGCATTATGCAACAGCAGATCTGGGTCTGTACAGTTTGCAGCTGAAATTGACTTATAATGTAAAGTATACTGGATAATGTTCTGATAAAAAATTGTCCATCAGATATATTTCCATGGGATTTAGGCATCTCTTATAAATTCCCAAAGTTACTAAATGTCTCCTATGGGGTGTGGAAAGAAGATAAGTGGAGTGGGGGTGCAGGGCAATTTATGGATATGCAATGTTACTGAAGATTTCTTCTGTTATAATTGAAAAGTCAAAATTGAAAAAGCATGTCTTAATTTCCAACAGCCATACTGCTGAAATCAGAGAATGACTTTTTAAAATTTCAAGAATGGAATGAAAAAAAATGCAACCTTTCCCATTCTGAATTTTAATACAATATTTTTCTTTAAACATTTTTTATATAACACTAATTTTCAGATTAACCACTGTAATCATGGACAAGATAAGCACAATTCTTCTGCCAGAAGAAATTGTTTTTCTTGGAACCATAATATATACTCCCTTATACGTCCAAATGCAAACTGCACAAGCCCAGTTCTGCCATTACAAAATCTGCCAACAGATCTGGGTCTATGCAGTGATTTTTAAAGTAATCAGTTGATCAAACTAAACAGACATGATCTGCCAGTGCATTACATGAGCAAGGTCTATGTTGCTTGCAGCTGGATTCAACTTTTAAGTAAGTATAGATGGTAACTGAGAAGGAATGGCACCATTGTCATTGCGAATAAGGTAAACTTTTTATGCTTTTTATTAAATGTGACAGATTTGACATGTTGTCAAAATCTTGCTTGATATGTGCAGCAAATAGTCCATATTGACTGAGCATGATTTCTTCACAGCAAGTCTGTGACATATCTTTAGATGTAAGAATCAACAGGTGTAAATCTCAATAACTCTGCCACATTGTGTGGGAAACACCTATTACAAAGTGGAAGATTTTCAGGATGTAACTTTAGAAAAGGAGTGGTTACTGGTGATATTAAGAGAAAGGGGATGGCAGTGTAATTAATATGGATAGAATACTATATTTGTTCATTAAGAAATGTACTCCCAATGCTTCATGCAAAACTAAATGGATGCAGTTACATCTTTCAACTGCGGGTATGATATTGTATGTAATGATATTGGGATTACAGTCTAATTTATAGTGATTAATCAACTCATTGGATCAAAATTTTCAAGAGCAGAAATTGTTACAATCGAGAATCTTGCATTACTTCAAAACATTGATATTCGGGGTACGGTTTAATTTTTGGGAATCTTGCCTTATTTAAAAACGCTCATCATTAAGAACCCTTCAAAAAGAATCCCCTAAATAATATAAAAAGTAGACAATCTTAACCATAAAGAAACAACTATTTCATCTCAACACTTTCAGGAACAAAGAAAGTGTTTGTCAAACCAAAAATCCTGCTCATAATATGTCAAAGTAACCTGTATAAAAATTACAGCAGTTCGAAACAGGGAGAGCAAAAGCAATTCCAAAGAACTTAAAATCTGACTTTGTCAACATTCACGTCCTCAAATTTCATATCACATCTTTTACAGTTTCTTGTCTAAAATGGACTGCAATTATAAGATACTTGGAACTGTGTAACTGTAAAACACATCATCTTGCCTCAATGAGCTTTTAACTTATTTGCTCTTTTGTGGATATATTTTGGTAAGTCATATCTAGGTGTGTGTCCATCTGTCACAGCTTTCCTTATTTCCTGAATTTCATCTACATCGATAGAGGAAGATTGCACATATTTAGTATGATATTGCAGGGGGATGTTTATGTCACAGGTAAGGTTTCAGATTCTGGATGCATGGGGAAGGAGGGGGGAAATGGTAGCTTTCTATAAGTAACATTGATTCTACCATGTAACCTGGATTCCATACACAGATTATGGGAAGATGGTAATATTTTTGTGATCTTTCAGGAAGTTGAGTAGATTATAATTAAGGTATCACATTCTGGGTGCAAGACCCAGGGTGGGGGAGTGGGGGTGGCAGTGAAGAGTTTAAATTTATTTGTATAGGTAATATGGGTTAATTGTAACCTGAACTCAATCTATACCAAATGAGGGAGGGTGACTATATTTGGTTGAATGTTTCTGGAGGACGAGTAGATTACAACAAAGGTTTCAAATCGCGAGTGTTGATGTGGAAAGTGGTGGGGCAAAAATGAAAAAGTGCATATATTCACGATGAATTGCATCTCTAGTTCAACATTACAAATTCTTTACATCCTGACTCTTACTAAAATTTCAATATGGACACCTCTTGGATGAAAGTGTTTTGTGCATCAAAACAAAGGAAAAAATTTGTCACTATGACATACTTTCTGCATTGATTAAAAATAATGATTAATGTCAAAGACATGGATGTATCTTGCAAGCACCTGCTCACTAACATCAGTCTAGTTTCTCTGGTACAGTTGCACTGCTTTCTTTACTAAGAATGATCTGAAATAGTACATATTTTAATCCACACTATTGCAGATAATATGTGATTGGTATCTGCCATCTGTGTGTCCATCTGTCTATTCATCTGTCTGTCCACTCATCACCTGATTTTCATTCTAACCCAAACTCCATCTCCTCTACATGCTCATTTATAAGTCAAGTCAAACCACTAACAACAAAGATTCTGATCTGCCATAGCATAATATGCCTGCAGATCAGGGTCTATGTTGTTTATTCTAATGATTCCTCCTAACAAACTGCACAGACCCAGATCTGCTGGCATATAATGCACCAGCAGATCTGGGTCTATGCAGTTTACAGGTGGACTCTTCTTATAAGTGAGTACATACGGTACACCAATTGAGGGAGGGAGATCACATTTTTATATTTGTTCCTTTAGGATGAGTAGATGACAACAAAGGATTCAAATCCAGACCCAGCCCTGGCAAGTGGGGTGTGAGGTCAAGGTCACATTTTCATACTTAATAAGAATTATTCTTGTAACCTAAACTCCATCTATGCCAGTTAATGGAAGCAAGCTGAGAAATTTATAATATCTATAATAACAAATTTAAAGTGCTGAGGAGACCCAGTCAAAACAAGTGAAAAGTTTTGATAAGCAGTCTTAAAAATGTGAATTAACTTTGCTTAGGTTGAAGGCCTTAACTATTGGGGGTGGGGGTAGATGATACAGTAGATACAGTACAGATGATGAAACTGACAGATGACTGATTACCTGTTTACTTCAATACAGTCAACATTTACAAACAGCTGCTCAGCTATGTGGGGAATTTCATATATTCTTCTCAACTGACCTGCAAATAAAAAGACAGGTGCGTTTTATAAGCCTTAAATAGTGCCCTTCAAAGTTAAAAAAAATAATTCATTTTGTTATGGAATAAACATGCAATGAGAATTCTGAAGAACACAATTTCTCTTATCTGCTTTGCTGATACATATGAAAGCTGAACTAAATGAAAAATCTTAACATATTCTCCAGTGTGAAAAGAAGGTCAAGGTGACCTCATTTTGCCTGTAATAAGCAGGACCCTCCACCCATCAAGTTTCATAACTGTAAATAGTGATGTCAGTGAAACTGCGCTAATGCAAACACTTATGTTTTGCTTTGCAGAAATTAACTTTGTGGTATTATAAAAAGAACAAAGTTTGTGTAGATCAAAATAAATATTCTTACAGTTTGCTAGTCATTTCTTGTTTCTTTTTTATACCCCTCTTTAAATCATATATCTTAATGTATCCAAAAACTGAGCTACAAGACAATGGTTTATTTTGGACCCCAGATGCTACAATTGTAAGTCGTGACAATGCAAGTCACATGACCTTACATACACCTATACCGGCTGCACCGGCATCACTGGTGAAAAAGGGGTATATAAACCACACTGACATAATACAGTGAACAGCTGAACAAATGAATCAACCCATATTATTCCCTCTGAGGAGTTATAATAGTAATGAAACTGATCAGGGACTAGGGTGACAACGACACCACAGCAGATGGGAGGGTTTGCCTCCACATCCAAACAGTCATCATCTTACTTTAAACTGACGTCCACAAAAACACAGAGAAAAGATGCCCATGTATAATTTACCCACTGTACTTGCTTATAAGTCGAGTCAAACTGCAAACAACAATCCTTTTCTTCCACAGCACAATGTGCCTGCAGATCAGGGTCTATTCTGTTCTATTGATTGTTCCTAACAAACTGCACAAACCCTGATCTGCTGGCACATTATGTGATAGCAGATCTAGGTCTGTGCAGTTTGCAGTTGGCCTTGACTTAGAAGTGAATATATACAGTATGCTTCACATGCAAACTATTGTTTATTCCCCTGATTACTCCTAACAAACTGCACAGATCCAGATCTGCCAGTGCATAATGCACTGGCAGATGTGGGTCAGTGCAGTTTGCAGTTGCACTGGTCTGTAAGCAAATACATATATGGTATTTAGTATGATCAAACAGAAGCATTTACTTTAAAGGAATTTCCTCCATCTAAACAGTTCTAATCTACATGTCTTAAGAATTTTTTAATAAATCATTACTCGTAATACATTATTTCATTAAAAAAGATTTGATTCAAAATACTAATATTAATATTTTTTGAAGAAAAAAGGTTCTTAAGTGGCTACCTGTATGTATCACACACATTACAAAAAGTAAAACTAAAAATTGAACTAAATGTGTCATCAAGGCAGTATTCTTTGAGTAAAGTTCTGAGTTCACATTCAAGGGATAACAATTCCTTAGCCCCACTACCCCAGGTAACTTAAAATATTTGTTGGGCAAGTGAAATAATAAACAAAATTTTGAATTTGGAGACCATTTTCCCCAGCACCATCAGTGTTGGTTGGACTAGCAGGTTAAAAACTGGAATTGTTGACCCCAATGTTTCTGCAAGCTTAAACACAGCTTGAACATAGCTTAAACACAGTTTGAATACAGCTTAAGCACAGCAATTGAAAATATTAACCTTTTAAAGTTTCTTTATCATCTTACTGAAGGTACTTACAAGATATGCCTAGGTTAATGAATCATGATGACCAAAGTGAGAGTCATCAAATTCATCAACAGCAAATTTTGCCCAAATCAAAGCACTGTCAGAACAACAGTCTTGGCTGCTTTATGGAGGTTTTCTGTATAATGAGGTTCCTTTACCATTAGAAAAGCTTCATTGGGACATAAATATGTAGCCAGTCTGCAGAAGGTGACTGGATTACAGAGGAGCTGGTTTAAGTAATTTTACTATATACTGGGACCAAAATGCCTGGCCCGTCTGTAGATGGTCAGATTCAAGAGGGGCTGGTAAAACTAAAGTGTATCATAAAATCTGATTTGCAAATTAGAATGTTTAAAAAAGGAGCAATGACAGACCAAAACAATGATATATCTTGTAGCAGGAATTTCTTTGTAAGCAAATTTATTATATAGGGTTGTAGTTGTTATTCACTTCTGTTATAGGAAATGGCTTGTATAATTGCCTGAAATCAAATTTTGTAACTAATTCGAATACAATTTTGTTCTATATATATTCCATGCAAAAATCTGTGTAAGTGACAATGAATTTTAATTACTTGCTCAGCATAATTTTGACCTGTCCTGGTCTGCTGGGATTTTTCCATCTCTGCCGTTTCATTCTAATTATGTTTATCTGAGCCACATGCAGATTCCCAAACTTGTTATAAAACCTTCAGGGGCTCAGTGGTTAGCATGCTAGACTCTGAACAGAAAAAGTTCAGGTTTGAATCCTACCATCAGACTAGCCTGGATCAGATACCACGGTGTATCCTTGGGCAAGGCACTTTTAAAATCTGATTGCCTCAGCACTCGATAACCTGAGTTGCTGTGCAGTAAAGCATGAAACCAAAACCAAACTTTCTATTATTTCTCATGGGCTTTAGTCTCTTGCAAGGAGTTTGTATGAAGGGGGTTCTGCTGCAAATTTTCTCACAGTATGTTTTGACCAGATCCCAAATTTGTTCAGGGTTTCAACTTTAAGGGGGTACTTGAAATAGTCTATATACTTTTAAATACAAGGGTAGTAATTTATTATTAAAAATGGGGGTGGGGGCAACTGAAAGCCCTGCACTACCCACCACCATTTAAATCTGACATGATGCTATTTATTTTTTATTTAACGATATGACTTTAACAATAGGTGATGATGCTTATTTACTGAGAAAGACAACAAAAACAAAGTGCAGAATGCTGGTTGTCACGTCAGGAAACATACAAGTACAAGCTGCCTTGGGGAAAGCGTTGACTGCGTGATTAATATACATGTCTAAACTGTCTGTATTGTGATCTGTTTCTTCTTTAGTTTATGCTTGAACAATTTAGAATATGGGGACTTTTAGCTATGCTTGAACAATTTAGAATATGGGAGCCATTAACTACACTTGGACAATTTAGAACATGGGGACTGTTAACTATGCTTAGACAATTTAAAATATGCAGACTGGCAACTCCAGAGAGCTACTAGATATCACCCATTCTATTGTGATAAGCAAACGTGATTCCCTATGGCAGGCAGGTCATAGGTAGAGCTGGGATAAATTTGTTCCCAACCTAATTATGAGACAGATAATGTTAGTGCAAAGATATCTTTCTGGTTCAAGTACTTTTGATTTTCAATTAAAAACAGTCAATAAATCACCAAGTTAAAAATTAGTAGCATTTTTAATGTACTGAGAAAATATACAAGTAGATTTTACTGATTAACTTACTTATAGAACTGTATTCTACAAAAAACCACTGTGCATTCTCTGCAAATTCAAAATGCATCCATTACCCATTATTTCTTTGCAGAATTTCGCTTAATATATCCATAGTCAAGCATACCTTTGCATGCACACACACACACACACACAGACGGGGAGGGTGTTCTTGTGGGGGGGATTGTTGGGTTTTTTGTCTTGGTTTTTTATGGCGTTTTTTGCTAATCATAAGAGCAGTGTGTACCTTTAATGAATTAAACCTTACGGTTTATTAGACCTGGGAACATTTTTTAATATAACAACTGGGAACGGGATATTTGGTGGCTAGGTAGTGACTTACGGAATCCCTCCGATCGTCTCAGTACTGGTATCTGGTAAGAGAAAACAGGACTAAAAACAACTTGCAGTTGACACTGATTATACAGCCTACTAGATCCATTATTTTGGCACAGTAAAAGTCAGTTCTGTATTAACATGACGAAATGCAGCGCTTATGTAAATTTATCATCCTTCCACTACCCATGGGTGTCCGCTGGGGGTGGGGGAGACACAAGTTTGCTTTTTAAAAAAAGAAAAAAAAAAAGTTCGCAGCGTGTAAATACCTTTGATTTTGGCTTTGACCGTACCATCACCCCACACCCACCCCCGGAAAACATTTCTGTAAACACGCCACTACCCCATCATGTTTGATGTCGCCACTCGCCATCTAAGGATGAACCTTTAGCTCTAATTTGTCCGGCCGCTGTACTAGCGTTCATTTTGTTATTTTTCTTCTAGATGAAATAGATTTGATACATCAATTATTTTAAAATTCTTTTCCAACCCTACCGCATAAGTCTTTTGAGTATTACAGCCCTACGGAGTGAAATACAGACATGCTTGACATGCTTGTAATTAGGTGTACGTCCCCAAATGTACTGAATATACGTGTATTGTATACATATATAGCAGACAGCCGGAATCTCTGTTGGCCTTGATTGCCGTATGTTAAGTCTCAGCCTAAGGTCAAGAAGATTCCAAACCATAACATTATAGGCCTACATTTACTTGGGTCCATGTAATCAGCTGATGAACGTAGCGGAGAACATTCCCGCCAATTTCTCGCCTCGCTCGTATTCACAATTGTTCGTATAATTCCGTGCCAGGATGTTGACGGAAACTTCAATATTTGTAAGAAACCATTCTGGTACGAAAACAGCCGAAAGTTACCGGGAATATATGACTATCCATAAAAGGACAGGTCATTTCCCCGTTTATGACGTCAATGACTGAGACAGGAATGTGTCCTTGTGTTCCAAATAAGGAAAGACTTGTTCCTGTGTGAAACCCTCATTGAATATTAATGAAGTTCATTGTGCGCTCTACTACGTGAGTTTTCTCATTTATTAAATAGTATACCCCTTACATCTTTTACTATTTTATCAAAACCAAATATAAACATCATGGCAATATTAAAATATTTGAGGAAAGTTTTTAGTTAAAGGTTAAAACTGCATGACCTACTTAACTTATCAGACAAGACTGTTCTTCAGAATACATGCGCGCATTGACGTCATCCTTGACGCATCTATCACTAGGCCGATAATTGCTTGACGACGCATTTTCATTGGTTATTAAAGCCTTGGCATTTACTACATGTTCCAAATAAGGGCATAGCGTAAGTAGAAACTTCATTCATAAATTGAATAGTATATATAAGAGCAGTTCATTCATAGATTTGCCGACACTCAGAGAAGACCAAGACTTAGTGAGAAGTTGTGTGTATCTGCTACACAACCGTGTTAGATAATCAAATGTGTAGACTTTGAGGATTATTTTAACATCACCTTGGATCGAAATAGATCGAGTTCAAGTGAATCATCCAGCGATATGATTATGGACGGATTGGACACTCTTTCGCAGGTCGCTCTTGCTGACCAGATGAACTTTTCTTTTGATTACTTTGGAGCCATTGGTAGGCTGCCATCTGAATCATTTGAGGATGCTTTAAACACACCAGTGTCATCCTCCTCGGATGTTACTTTTGGTTTTATTGAATCTTTGGAGCCAGTACCTATCACAGCCACCCGAAATGGTAAGTTACGTTTTATGTACAGATGTGTAAGTACACACTACGTGCGTTGATCAGCTGTTTGCATTCTCACACATCCCTGGGATCCGGTGGACTCAATAGATATGATAAAGAGATATGGCTGTAAGGACTTAGGCCTCTACATCATATGACTGATATGAGATTGTGGTTGGTTTCTTCAGACATTTTCTTAGCTTTAGCCATCAGCCTATACGTTTGTGAAGAATCTAATACCGTATTTAGAATTCAGCTATTTTTAGACTACGTGCGTAAGCATGAAGCAACACTAATACCTCGATCGATAGGGCCATCTTTGAATGGGCATATAGCAGAGAAAAAACTGTGATTAAAATGCAAAATATGGATTTTTATTATTTGTTTTAGTTAATTAATTTAGTTTCCACTGTATATTATATGATTTTACAGGCATAATGCGCGTGCTCTTTTGTTTACAATGCGTCTTACACATCATCTCGCCTACGTAAAAGAGGCGGTGCTTGAGCGAATCTATCGGGTCATCTGTATTGACGTAAATCGAAAGCTGTATCTCATTGGCTGAGCTATTTTAGGCGCAATGATCAATACCGCTGACGTCTATACGATTGTATTCAGAGTACCACTTTTGTGGTTTGAATCTTACTATGTTCGTCATTCATACAGTTAAATATAGTGGCATGAAGGGAGATAATCGCCGCTATGTTTTACTACTTGGTAAACTATATATATATATATATATATATATATATATATATATATATATATATATAATCCAATAGTAAATTTAGAGTGGGAGTAAAACACTTCTTTGAGAATACGCCTTCATGTAAAATTTTTTTTTATTTTTAAAAAGGTGTATAAGCCAATTTAGTCAATTACTGTAGTTACTCTCCTTTCTTGCAAATTAAAATAAATACATGTTTATTGCTTTACTGAATTTTAGAAACAAGTTTGCATTTATTTTATGACTGTTTCTTATTTCCTCCTTTATTTGTATTTTTCTTTTCTTTTCTTCCTTTTTAATGGTGAGCGAAACTTAAACTTGTGTATTTTTTTTCCAGCAACCTTGGAGATTAATATCCCCGAAAAGTCATCAGCAGAAGGGATGTTCCCCAAGTCTCAAGAACAGCACGCAAGCCCCCAGCAGCAGCAGCAGCAGCAGCAGCCGACGTATTCCCAGGCCCAGCAGGCTCTGGGCCAAGAGGGGCCATTCACCCATAGGGTCCACTACAAAGGAACATTGGTCACCACTTCGGGGACTCCTACCTCTAGCAGTTACGACATGTTTCAGAACTTCAATCTCTTGGCTCCATTGTCACCCTTGCTCAATCTCTTGTCCCAGAATCTCGGAGGGGCACAAGTGCAGGCGAACGTGCCACAGACTGGTGATCATTCAATGGCTGCTGGTCAGCAGGATTTCCCACTTATTTCCACGTTGTCTGGCTGTCATCAGTGCAATTCTGGACCAATCTTCACTTCGGCTCCTACTACTCCATCTCAGCACTCTCAAGCGGGATCCCCCCAGTCCCAGGACGGGATGGCGATGATGCACGAATCGTCATGCGACACATACTCTACCGGATTCCACTCACCGATGACATCACCAATGACACCCAGTTCTACCCAGTCAACACCTGAACCTGAGATTCCTGTATGTGAAGGAATTGGTATGGAAGTTCCATTTTCCACTCCTCCCCCTCCGTATACTGCACATGGAGCGTTTTCTATGAGCATGAACTTCGCTCTGAAGCAGCCCCCTATTTATAGTAGTTGTTCTCAACAACAGGTGACTATGCCACACTACAGCAATTTAGGAAATGTGAATTTTCCATCATCTTCGGGAATCACTATTAATGTTCCACAGACAATTGCTCCAAATGTGCTTCATCTGAACGAAGACATTTCATACCATACTCCGGTGACAAACACTTCTAGTTTCAAATGTCAAGGATCACATATGACTGTCTCACAAACTCTGCCAGATTTCACAGCGCTGCAGGTTTCAGCCCCACATTGTTCCTTGCCCACGTTACAACAATCTCAATTCTCAGTTCCAGTCAAAACTGAACCATTGGACATTTCTACCGATTCGTATATGCTGCCTTCAGCATCTCAAATGGAATTCGAACAATCATCCACGTCATCAAAATCACCTTTACCTGGAGTACCCAATCAGCCTTACCAACAACCGGGGATGAGACTGTTGCCGGTCAAGCCGAGAAAGTACCCCAATAGACCCAGCAAAACTCCACCGCACGAGCGTCCCTACGCATGTCCAGTGGAAAACTGTGATAGGAGATTTTCTCGTAGTGACGAACTGACCCGCCATATTAGAATTCACACGGGACAAAAACCGTTTCACTGCCGAATCTGCATGCGATCATTCAGTAGAAGTGACCACTTAACCACACATGTCAGAACACACACAGGAGAAAAACCTTTTTCGTGCGATACTTGCGGACGTAAATTCGCAAGAAGCGACGAGAAAAAGCGCCACGCTAAAGTTCATCAGAAACAAAAGGTCAAGAAAGACGCGAAATTGCTGGCCGCAAGCGCCCCTTTGCCAGCTACAACAACCACCTCTACTAGCACCTATATTGTCCCTAGTGCAATGTCTTTTGGGGTTCCAAGTGGGAACGGCTCGAGCACAATACCTCTAGTCGTCACAACAGCCTCGATTTAAGTTGCAAACAAGACGCACTTTATAATTCTGTCATATCTCCAAAGAACAAGATTTTAAACATGAAATTGACCAAAACTGATTTAATATTGAATGCATAATACAAAAAGAGATCTGATGATGTTGTTAGTAATACTACACACTCGTAGTGATGTGACCTTCTGTGGTCTTTGTTCCAGACCTTGGACTATTTTCTTTTTGAAGTTCAATTTCAAAGAACTATATCTAACAATCGGATATCTACCATTTGTTATCAAAGACAAATACTTTGTTAGTCATCAGATCGTTATGTTGCTGTCTTCAAAATTGCATGTGTCATTCACTAAGCATTTTATCGGTCATAAATTTAGATTGTGCTGTAAGCATTGTTCGTCGTATTCATCTACCATTTGTTTCGTTTCATTTCGTTCTTCATGGTTAATTGTTCGCTATATAGTTATTCATTAGTCTGGTCATAGCGACGTTAATTGTTATATTATTTTCATATGGCAGCCATATTTAGTTATATCCTTTTATATATATCTCTCTCCTTATATATATATATATACATTATTTGTTATAATAATAATAATAATAATAATAATAATAATAACCTAGCACCGATCGGCAATGTTCCGGACAAGTTCAGCTGCCAGAACACTTTACATAACGAGAAATCTAAATTTTAATAAAAACTAAAACTGGAAAATTGCAAGCAAAATTCTATGTGAAATTAATTCGAATATTGCTTTGTTTTATTTAAAAAAAATAAATGTTACAGTGGAAACAATTCATGCTGTTAAGTTTTGCTTAGAGCATGGACTTTTTAACAAGAAAAGAAGAACAAATGCATTTACTAACAATTTCAAGTAAAACAAAATACAACTACAAAAAAGAAAGGAAAAAGGTTAGAAATTAGCCGAGAAACCTGGCACTGTCTTTTCCTGGAGTATCCGACCAATGTAACTATATTTTATTTAGTACTGGAATCCTAGTCCTGAGATGTTTGGGGTTGGGGCGGGGCTGTAACGATGTAGTCGTTTTAATTTTCCTTATGTTTTTTTTTTTTTTTTTTTTTTTTTTTTTTTGTTTTTTGTTTTTGGTACCATTCGTTACTAGCATATGAAATACTGAGTACAGCATTTAAAGTTTATTTTTCTGTTATTTTTGTTGCCTGTTACCTGTTGACCAAAGTGATTATGCGTTAATAGTTACTTTTCAAAATTATTTGGCTGTCTCTGCACCAGAAGTTCACTTTTATAGAAATTTATCAAAATTGCAGCTTTACAGAGTTAGCTATAAATGGCATTAAGAGTTCATACCAAATGTGGAACATTTCCATCCAAAAGATTTATCTATTTTTCTACGTCATCTCTAGCTTTAACCTTTTTATGCACTTATTACCATAAAATCTTTCTAATAAGTTATACGTGAGAGAAAATGTACATTTCCTGTCTATGCTTGCCGCACGAGATCAGTATATTCTGTTTCCCATTTTCGTATGTGAGCTAATTCATTTTATTAAAATATGAAAATATCAGTGTTACGAATTGGTTTAGAATGCAGTTTTTAATTTGCAGACTTACTGCCAAACACCTGTAATTAAGGTATTGTTTACCATCTCGACAAACGATTATGAATTATCGTAATTTAATCCATATACTTTACGTATATGACAACCATAGACTCGAAGGAATGTGCTGAATTTTGAATCTAAATCTGAATGTTGTGATATTACATAATGTTTTTGTTACTTATGATGTACATATTAGTTGGTCCTTGTGATAATGTTACCCTTTGAAGCCTTTTGAAGTTTTAATTGTCAAATGATATATTTTAAAATACTGAATTTATTTTCTCATCGTTTCTCATCTATTGTACCTTAAAATAATTCTTGCTGGATAAGAAAGCTTGGCAAAAAGCCAAATATAAAATATTAAAAAATTATAAAATATACGTCAGCTTTATAATTGTTACTCCGCTTCTGACATCCATAAATCTCCCTCTCATACATACATGCATGCATACATTACATACATACATACGTACGTACATACGTAGATACATACATACATACATACATACATACATACATACATACATAACATACATACATATTCGCTATACCCCTCCAGGCTCGAGGACGTAGAATAGGCTGGATTAGCTCTCCTTCATGTCGTAAGAGGTGGCTGACGTTGACTCAAGACAACAAGTGTGCGGGTTCGAATCCTACAATAGATAGGATCAGCCCGATTCGGCTACCGTGGTGTCCTTGAGCTAGACACTTTACTATAGTTACACCATCATTTCAAATTTCTGTACGCTCTTTCTCTCTCATCCATGACCCCAAAAACCCCCACCTCATATATATATATATATATATATATATATATATATATATATATATATATATATATGCACACACGCGCGCGCAAACAAATAAATTTCCTAAGCACTCCTAACGACACATAATAATAATTAATTTCACGCGTTAAAGTAAACTGCATACATTACGTTTAAAATAATCTTTTCTGTTCACTTGAACTAATTAAGCTGAATTCCACCAGATGTTACTGGCTGTGTCGCAGATATCTGAGAAATAATTTACAAATTTGTTCGAAAGAAAATATTAGATATTATTTTTTGAAGTAATTATTCTGAATATCTCTTAAACACGTATCGTAAGATTACTGTTCATTTCAGTGATGCGTACAAACGAGTTGAACCATGTGACATTTATGTATGAAATTCGGGGCTAGTAAATTACTAAAAATTGTCCGCATCCGCTTACTAAATGTAGTCTAAAGTAAGGGTACTTTTTATTTGATTAGGAAGAAACCGGGAAGGAGTTGGGTAGGGATTAGTGGGGGAGATATTATAAGGTCTGAGTAAAATATATATTTCGAACTTTCACAATGAAAGGTTTCAAGTGATTTGGTAGATTTTCCCCACAGTATTGAGGGGTGTGGAATGTCTTGGATATTTATTTGAAACGTAACACCGGGACATATTCCTCAAATTCGGCAAAGTATTCGAAGAAAATTAGAAAGGGAGGGTTTTTACATTTTTTAATTAATGTAATGGAAAGAACATGATTACCATTTTCTAGCACGAGTGTCTCACGCCGATCATGAATTTATGGAGGGTAATATACATTAGTGCAAATGATGCAAATATATCGCATCAGAATTATACATATACACAGGAATATCGAGTGTTCAACTTTGCAATATTTTAAAAAATGATTATAATTTAATAGAATACATTTATTTTCAAAATTTGCATTTGCGTGTAATTATTTATTTTTTTTTATTCAATAATATCCAATTTTAACAAATAAGTTTCATAAGTTATATGCCATTTCATATTTCATTCGTAATATATTTTATTAATAATCAGCTGTTTTTATTTTTATTTAATATTAATTGTGCATATTCAATGAATTCATTCATATTTAATATTTCTTAGTTATATACAATACTTATATGTAGTTGTATTAATTCTGTTTTTATTCGCATTTTGTAAGTGCATTATGGGTAATATACGTCTCTGTCGTTTAGGTCAACCCAACACAAAAGTTTCTTATCTTATTACATATAACAAATTTATTGATCTATAAACTGAACGCTTTTGCGACTATTTACATATTGCCGGATAACATGTAGGAATTGTTTCCAAAAAGTGAACTAAAATATAGGTGATATGTAGTAATTTGCAGTCACAATAACTGAAAACGACTGGCTTCGATGGGTCAAAGTTTTTCTTACGTAAATGAGTGGGCATGGGCACCCGCAGCATAGGTCAAGGGGGGTTCCCTATCTGAGATTTGCATTATTACATTAATGACTATTTGGATTTTCGTTAGAGATATATAGACCAAAAAAGATTAAAATAATTAAATTGTTTTTTTGTTTTTTTTTTAATGAAAATGAAGAAACTCTTCAAATTGTGAGGATATCCAAAATTAAGACTGATTTTGAGAAGAATACATGATGTTAAGAATGTGTTTTAGCAATTAAAGCCGGCCTAGTGCTCACTGTAAAATTAACTATTTACACCGGAATACGAAAGATACTAAAAAGAGTGATTTGAGAGGAAGAAACGAGAGATTATGAGTGAAACAGGGGATATGCGCCAGTAATATTATATTACCCACAATGCACCTATTGCTTATGAATAAAGAGATGAATGAAAACAATCTGATTAAAATCAGATCTCCACTGACGTACGTGAAGATCTGACAGTGACCGTTTAGGGTTATGTTCTGGTGACTAATGTTATTGCCATATTCGCTAATTTTATCAGCCAATCAGATGAAGTCCTATACCTTCGCGTTTGGGAAACTGAGCAGTATGGCTGATGAGCATCAGTATGTGCTGAACGATTTAATTCACTTTCAAATCTTTAAAAGCTGCATTTACATTGGCTATTTCAAAGGTCACTAGAACATGGTTCCTAAATGGTCGCGGTCAGATCTCCACGTAGGACAGTAGATATCTGATTTTAATCATATTGGGTATAAATCCCCATAGAGGAATGGATTGATGTTAATGAAGCAATGTAACAATCGTATCTTGTTAGTTGTCTGTTGTTTGTTTTCATTTTATATAAGTGTAGTTTTGCAAATCTCTGATTTAATATTAAAACATACATAGTTCTCCTGAGTCACCGTGTAAGTAAAGTCAGTTAAAAATCTGATTATCCAGTACAACTTAACAACTTAATTACTTAAACTGTACGCAATAATTAGTAAAGAGTTCCCATAAATTACCTTCCATCACGTAGGCTTGGTTTTGTCAAGCTGTACACTAGGTAGAGATTTCACCATAAGTTGAAACCTGCAACTTTCTTGCAGAAACGCTTGCTCTTGTTTTCATATAATTTTTCATCCGATTCGCAAAAGTAAAGTAAATATTTTAAGTCTCTAGCACTGTTATTGTAAACTTTTTATATTAAAATATTGCGATACAAATGACCGAAATAAAACTAAAAAACAGGCTGTCAAAGCCAGACGAATTCTTGGATGTACACACGATTTCAACATTCTTCCATTAGGGGAAGGGTGGTGGACAGCACACAATTTTTGAGTAATCTGTTTCCTGAATATGGAGTGAATAACAGGCCAATTAAATATACTGAAACTAATAAATATATTGTAACTTTCGAATCTTGTTTTTGTTTCTTCATTTTTGAATTAATCGTTACTTTGTTTACATTTTCGCAAAGACGGAATATTTCGTCAGGTGATCTCGTGAAATTAAATAATGTCCACCTTTGGGACTCATCCAACGTAGAAAGGCCGGAAATACTTCGGTTGGTTTTGGGGTTGTGTTGACATAATTCTGTCACTGAAAATGTGTATTGATGGAACAGTCATTTCAAGTGAAAAATAACGGTATTTGTACATAATATTGTTACAGATTATGGAGAAAAAAACAACAAAAAAGAGTACCTATTTTCTTTGTTCGTATTTCTGGGAAGAAAGTCACAGAGAGTATGGTTCGAATGATTTTTTTTTTTTAATAAAAAAAAAAATGACATTGTCTAACCTGGAAACATCATTAAGAGCTGTGCGAGTACTGTTCGTTCTAAATTTGTTAATACGCCACAATCTCATACGTGTCGCGAGAGAGGTGGTTACGGCGTCATTCGGTCAGGGTAATATTTTAAAACGAAATAGCTCGTAAAATACTCATTAGAATTTTAAATGAACAATTCGGGGTTTTCAGATATGCAAAGAGTAAAACATAAAAGTAACCAGAAACCACTGCATTGTTAAGATTACGTGTGTTAAGATGAAATCATGTCTCCTGAGGTATGTCTTGAAAACAACAACGACAACGACGACAACAACCCAAAAACAAACTCCGAGAGTTGTCGTCTATCTTGGTAATAAAGAGGAAAACTCTGAAAAATCAGAACAATTTGAGTATCTTCCAAAAATTATTCGGGAAAGCACAGGGAAAAAACGCTGTCAATGTAGGGATATGTGGGCATTTTCCTGAGACTATAGAAAGCAGGGAATAGGATGCCAACGCAGGACTACTTGGCTATCTTCACGAGTCTTATCTTGGAAAGCACTCCTACAATGGATCTCTTCCTGCAAGATATCCAGTAATGCACTTAGAAAACTCATTCCACACAAGAACTCGGTGGAAGATAGTACCTCCCAGAGTCATAGTCAGGATAACACATAAGAAAACGCGGATGATGCAGAACTACGTGGTTATCTTCCTGAGCTATATCACTGAAGAAACGGGAGGAAATACCCCAAGTGTATTTTTTTTTTCAGCTAGCGCTCGATTTGGAAATCCCGTAATAATATGAACATGAGACCGGTACAAACAGTTGGCATATGAACAAGTTTGACTTCTTTAACAGACAGGCTTTTGAAAAGGCAAATGATGAACAAAAATTTCATAAAGTATGTGCTAAAGATAAACATTTAATTTAAACAGGATTTGATGATGATTTTGTGGGCTTTTATGCTGAAAACGTAAACATATTAAGACTTCTACATCTGTCCATATCCTCCACTAAAGGTTGACTAAATCAGTAGTTCTATGACGCTATTTGGGGTCACATCATAATTATATAGGCGCCCATAGGTCAACATGCAAGTGAAACTTTGGGGTGAAATGATAATTATACTGGCGCCAATAGGTTTAACATGGGAATGGCATTATGGGGTCAAAAGTGTTCATAGTGTCAAAAGTGTTCATGGGTCGAATTGGAATGGTAATGTTAAAATGGTAGAGGAGAAAACAAAAATATCAACAGTTTATGGGGACAAACGGGATCGATAACGTTAAAATGGTGAAGGAGAAAAGCGTCGACAGTTTATAGGGACAAGGTAAAATGTAATGTTACAAATTTGATATACTATTCAAACACACAACCCTACTATCCAACTAAAGTGTTAGGAGTGATTATATACATATACTTTCACACAAACATACAAACATACTATCAAACACAGATGGAAGGGATGGAGTTATTTACAGACACACTATTATAGCCTTACTTGTAAGCACTCACTGTCATAGGAGAAATAGTACAAGGGGCTTTAACATTTAGTTTGTCAACAACCTACACAACAGACACATGCGAACATGGGTGGTCCTGAAAAGGGCCGTTGGGATTTAGTCACCAGACTTTGTGACCACTACACCCCACCCACCACCCACCACCCACCACCCCAGGTGGGCACCACACACTGCATATCTTTTTTCTCTTGATGTTTCAATGGAAATTAAAAGCCTAAAATTGAGTTCGTTGGCCTCCTTCCACCAGTCATCCATCTTCTTCTCCTCTTCATCTTCCTCTGGCATTCCTCCAGGATGGCCCAATCTTCTGAATTTCTCATAGATTTTCATAAAACAGAAGACTATATGTCGTTTTATTTCTGACCCTCTTGACATCATGACTGTACTTTTTTCTTTTTCGTCTTGTTATGGATTTTAAAAAGAACAACATTTTTATAATCTATCTATATAGGTTCTTTGTGTTCAGTCTTTTATAATAGCCTAGAATCACTTATCTCAAACTGTTGATTTCCAGATTCTGCATACAAGATGGCGTTCACTGTTGTGGCCAGGGCTATTGCAAACTAAAGTCATGCCGAATTTCCAGGTTGAACATGTCGCTAGTCGCTGCCTTGATCTGGAATGAAATCAAAGACACATAAAGCATATCCTCATGCATAGTCATCGTACAAAATAACGTGGCTGATGTTGGTACCTAACTGTAATTGTGGCTTCAAACAGTGTCAAGAAAGATCTCAAGAAATATTTCTGGGCAAATTAGGTTCGAAGGGTACTGGTACGCCATCTCGAATGATTTCTATTTTTGAACACGTTGAAATGTTGGAACTCGAAGGGGTTTTATTCGAAAGCTCAGTCCAATTCCTCATTGCTGACGATGCCAGTGAGTAAATGCTAAGGTAACTGTCCTTGAAAAATATTAACTTCGATCTTGGTTCACTGTCCAAAGGCAATGGTAAAAGTTCTCTCCTCCACTCGTTGTATCGGATACTTGGCTCTCCTTCTGCTCAAAGTTTGATTGATGTCCTTTTCGGTAATACTTCCACGCGGCGTTCGTAAAGTCTGGTTTCTTTGATGATGATTATGTACTCTTTAGCACTGACTATCAAATGGAACACGATACTTACTTTTACTCAGTCTTAGGCGTGCATCCGAACCATTCAACAAATACTTGTCTTTTAATCCTCGGTCTGTCCTTTGATTTCAAATTCGATAGACGCTGAGGTAGTCAACGACGACACCGGATGAAATTCTACCATTTGGGATTCTTGCATGGTAATCATTTTGGGTGGCATTGTGAACAGACCGAGTTCTGGCTTGGAACATACGCAAGAATCTCGGTACATCATTTTTCAATTAGTAATCGAACACGTTCTGTTCTTTTACCGCGCCTGTTTTATTTCTTATTCTTTCTCCAGACACATTTATGAGATCCGAAGGGTTTCAATGTCTCGTTCTAATTTAAAAGTAATGCCTGACCATAAATATGAAGGAAATTTATAGGGGAATCTTGACTACCCAAAAGGCCTTTCTAATTTGAAGTAATACATTTTTGTCTGCTCTCATGCAAATGTGTTTCACCTTTACGTTTCCTATCACGAATAGAATACATGTCCAAGATCACCTTTGTATTCATGACGACAGTGGCAAAATACGATTTACTGACAGAAAGATGAGCATGTGCACATATTCACGGTGAACGTGATAAGCGTTTCCGCCTTCCTCGTAAGCAGCGATGTCAGAATTCGTTTGAAAGGGATTACTCTGAATAATAGAGGGCCGTGTTTCACACCACGTTGTATTCAACCACACCAGAGTACATAATAAATCGAGTCCTCCTTCGTTCAGTTTCACAGGGTAACGAAAATATTCGTAGGAGACAGAGTAAGGTATCTGCCCAAAATATAAGACAAACGGGGACAAAAAGTAATGGACATTATTTTGCCGTCAGAAAAATGCATTATAAAGACGATGAACAATGATCGTTAAAAATAGAAGTAATCATTTCGAACAGATCTTTATAATTCAAATGATGCCCCCCACAGGAATTCTCTTGGTATAGGTACTTAATTGAGGATTCGATGGTGATGCCTTATTATTCGTAAATGAGAGGATCATTTTTGTCCCGCTGTTCATTAACGTATTCGTTCAGGATATCGACGATGAAAATGTTTTGACTTTTGAAGGATTTCTACCAATATCACTTCGTGGTTCCACTGTATGATCTGAGGTAATTTAGCCGTGAAACAACATAAGATATTGTTGGTAAACAAAACTATAGACTGTTACTAGGTAATGTTAAATAAAATTGGTTATGCATAGTTTGATGGTTCTGGTTTCCGAGGATTCATTCGATGTCAAAAAATGATTCTCGATTCCAGAGGGTTGCTACTGTTGTGACTAAAGGAATGGTGACTGACATTGGTCGCAAGGCTATCGTTGTTGTTGTTGTTGTTAGTGCCTTTAGTATATTTCAAGGAAGGACTGGGAAGAAGATAGTCAATACAACTACTAAGTAAAACTGTCTTCAACATTTCTTGTTGCAAACTCAAATTGGCAATGGCTGCGACAATGTAACGATACACCACAAAAATTTGGCAGAAAAACACGATTTGAGTTTTGGAACACTTCTCCACATCATACACACAGATTGTTTTTTAGTTTTTGAAGAGCGGAAATCTGAGAAGGAGAGGTAGCCGATGTGTTTAATGGCATGATGGTTATATATTTTTGTTTGCCATAAATAGAGCGTGACGGACACTTTGTTTCCAAACCAGTTTTGATGCTTGTACTGTCTTTGCACGAACCAAGCTATTTTAAAAAAAAAAAAATCATTCACAATATTAACACACAGTATCGGTGATTTCTTTGGGTGCTTTCTGAATTATTTGTTTGTTGGATTTAAACAGTACCGACAAAAATATCAGAATATTTGAGCTAAACAAGGAGGGAGTCCCTTTTTTTTCCCTTTTTTAGAAGAAGGTTGTGTCTTGGGACGACGAGAAGGGTGGTGTGGACTTCTTGGTGACAGCGTTTATTTCAGGAGCGAAAACACTAAAGTGAATTATATCTCTTATTTATTTTGTATACTGGAATTCGTCTCCACTGATTGCCACCTTGCTGTATCAACTTCATGATGGGTAGCACTCGACGATGAGAAATTTCAGCGGGCTAAATCGTGACAGTTTTTCTTGTATAAATCCATTAAACTTTGTAATACCCATGTTCTATATTGTACTTTTGTCTTGGGTAAGGCCGCCTTTTTAGCTGATGCAGCAGTTGCTAAAGAAGAAGAAGACGTTGTCGCAGGAGAAGTTCCTTTAGAAATGTGTTTCCATTTTATTTATTTTTTTTTGTTCAAATTAGGAAATATGGATGTTAAATCATGTTAGGCAGTCATCTTTGTGAACTGGGAAGTAGAAGTCGCAGTAGAAGGAGGCATCCACAGAAAGACTTCCATTGTTCTTTTCTCCGCTGTTTCTAGCATGTTGTATTCATTTGTGTTCACTTTGACACAAGTAATGGATCCAGCGTAAAGGTTTGGCGGAGTATCGATGGATTACCGAGAGGTAAGTTTGAAGGGTTATGATGGTTAATGCAACTGTGGGACATTCGATGCCATGTACTGAATAAAAATTCAAAAGAAATTGTCAGTCGTATCCCGAGAAATTGTGAGACATTACTGTAACATATCGATGGCAATCCTCGTAACGAAGGATGTCCTCTTCGCTCCAAGTAGTCTGCATTTCAGGAATGCCACACCGTTTCTTTAGGAATGCTTGCCTGTAGCCAGTGGCGTCACTAGGGGGTGCGGGGGGGTGGGGGGTGCGGACCGCACCGGGTGACATCATCAGAGGGGGTGACACCAAAATGACTCTATAAAAGTTTTGAATTTTTGTGCAGGAAGAAGGTCCATGGGGGTGACACCATGAGTTACCGCACATGACTGTCTATAAAAGTTTTGAATTTTTGTGCAGGACGGGGGGACATGGGGGGGGGGGACACCATGAGTTACCGCACATAACTGTCTATAAACGTTTTGAAATTTTGTGCAGGAAGGAGGTCCATGGGGGTGACACCATGAGTTACCGCACTTGGTGACACCAACCCTAGTGACGCCACTGCCTGTAGAAAAAGTAGTTCTGCTTTTCATTTTGTTTGACCCTGTCGGATTGTCGAACGATCTCCCGTGATGTTTTACATTCTGCGGTCTAGTTCTACGTGGTATAAATTCACCCCGCGACGATGGCCCGACCTAACTACATCGGGTCTTGTGGGTTGTCACTTGGACGATACTTCGTCTGATACTGAGAATGTCGTCCACCAATAACACTTTTCTGCGTCCGTACTTTTAGGAGGTGAAATGTTTGTCATATGAAGAGTGGCTTTTCCATCGGAGATTTTGCCGGTGTACTAAACTCGACCCAGACAGGAGACTTCAAACTGTCGTGAGTAATGGAGAGTCTCAATAGATTGTTCTCTTTAGCTTGACATTGTCATTTCAATGCCTCTAACAAGGGATTCACCAAATCTGCAATGAAACATGCTGCTTTCTCGGATGGCACTTCAGACTTGAACTCGTTAAATCGCACCATGAAGGTGTGCGCCGTGGTTCTAAATTTGTTGGAAGTCAGTTTTTGCATCTCTTGAATGTGATAATAATTTTCGGAAGCTACTGAGCAATTTTTGAGGGGATCTGGATTCTTGGTCTTGTGTCAGAAGTTGAGGGTGTTGTTTCATTCTAACTCATGTCATCTTCGAAATGACTGCCATGTGCATGGCCAACACTTCTATTTGTAAACAACATAATGCAAAGATAATATCTCTCTATGAATATAGATTAAATATTCACGTCATTATTAATTGCAATCATGTTTAATTTAGTCTGATTTAAAGGTACACTCTTGATTTGACCTTAAAAAGTTCCAGAATGGAAATTTCCCATTAAGTTGAGTGAGTATTCCAGAAAATGGTAATTGTTTCCTAGTTTAAGTGGAAGGATATATAAACTCGTTTATATTAAGATTATTCATTCTTGCCTTTACATCCGAAGCAGAATGAATCTTATTGTTGTGTTCAGTTTTTAATTTGGGTGGATTTGTTTGGATTTGTTTGTTCAAATTATTATTCACTGATATTACAAACTGATCAGTACTATTCTTGTTGTTGTTGTTGTTGTAAGGTTTACGCCATTTTTCAGCACAATATAGGTTATACATGGCGGTCAGTATCAATGGTGGAGGAAGAACCCGGAAAAAACCCGGAAAGAACCACCGACCCACAAGAAGCTACTGGCAAGCTTTCTCATTGGCCAAGAAGAATGAAGAAATTGAAAAAGAGAAAGAAAGTGGACTTTTGTGATGTGTTATGAAATCTTCTTTATGATTCAAAAGAAAACATGCCAAAGAAAACGTAAGTGTCTCTTTGTCTAGACTTTTTATACTGCGATTAAGATACTTACACACACAGTCAAACACGCACACCTTTCAATCATGGGGAAAGGGAATTAAGTTTTGCTCGATTTGATAATCCGAGAGTAGTATCTCTTTTCTAAGAGACATAGATGGCCCTGAAAAAGACCGTTGAGTGTTTGTTTTTAAGAACTTATGGACATTACATAATCACCTTAACCTTTCTCAAGTCCTTTCCACAGCCAAGTCCTACTTCTCCAGTTGCGGCTTTGGTAGCAGTAGTAGTAACTGCTGCTGCTGCTTTTACTGCCGGCATCTCAGTGGCAGTGAGAGTGGTTGCTGTGATGGATGGCTTGGAAATCTTGGCAAGTGAAGATCTCTTTCTATGATATATTTGTCTCAGTTTAACGTAGCCACAATGTACTGTAACACATACAGCGTATTGCTTCACTCCTTTCCTTCTGTACTTCACACATCAAAGTTTTCTTCCTCTTTTTCTTCTGCTTCTTTTTCTTCATCTTTCCAGTTAATTCTATCTTTGAAGAAATACTTCTTTTGCTTCACTCTATCGTCGTAAAATATTCTCCACTTTCCTTTTGTCTCTTTCTAAAATCATCCACCAGTGGTAACGATACAGAAGGAGGATAATGAATTACTACCTTCGCAGACAAACAATCTTGCGTAGACGACAGAAGCTAAATTAAAGCCATCCTCTTCTGGAAGAAGGATACTGGTTACATTTACATCAGTAGTCGTAGTCATCATGCTATAACTCCGAGTATACGAGGTGTCCGCAGCAGGCATGCCCCAATACATTGTCATCATTGTTTAAGCCATAGGTATGGAACTCAAACTGTGCAGCAATAGTAAACTGTAGAAACGCTGGTGCGCCAATATATTGAATGTGACTTCACATGCTCGTTCCCTTCTAACTGGAAGAGAGACCACATGCTCTGACTGAATTTTGTAATGCGCGTTTGGATTGGTGGAACATTTTAATCCGTTTAGATCCGGTCTTAGGCTATATCTACAAGTGCATCGTCCCATTGTTTCACCTTTTCTCTAGACCAAGTCAACATGCATACCATGTGTACCACTGAAGAGTTTTCTACGCTTGTCTCGAACACGATGTTTAAAACGAACTACAGAGTCTTTGTGGGGGCATTATGGGTCATCACCAAAATAACGGGCAGGGCTATATGGAAGAGAAGAGTTTATGTGGAAAGGCAGATGTGTCTGAATCGTGTCTTCTCTACTGACGCGCCCTGCGACGAAGTTTGAGAAGAAGAACAGTGAAGATGTGTGGTATGTGCTAACTAACTTTGGTTAACAACTTGTTTGTTGACAAACTTAAACTTAAAACCACCTTTACCTCCTCTCATGTGATAGTGTATGTTGATATGTAAGAGTATAATTATGTGTCTTTAAACTCTTCTTACCATTCCTTGTGTGCGATAGGTTGTTTGTGTGAAGGTACGTGTATATAAACTCACCTAACATTTCGTTGGATGATAGCGGTGTGTATTGTGATAGTAGATCAAAATTTTAACATTATATTTTCCCTTTTCCCTATAAACTGTTTACCCGTTTTCCTTTCACCATTTTAACATTATCATTCCCGTTTGTCCCTATTAACTGTTGATCTTTATGTACCATCACCAATTTTTTAACATTACCATTCCCGTTTGACCCCATAATCACATTTGACCCCATAATGCTATTCCGATGTTAAACCTATGGCCGCCTATCTAATTATCATGTGCCCCCACCCCCGTACCTCCTGCATGTTATGTTATGGTCGCCTGCGTATTATTGACATGACCCCCAAATACCCTCATCAACTACTGACATTTAACCCCATCACTTTATCTGCTTGAATATTAGCACTATTTCAGAAATAAACCAAATGATTATTGTTTGTCTAAGTGCGTGTGTGATTTGGATTTTTAACGTCGCTTTAACAGTTTTTCAGTCATGTCGCTACGATGTCTGCAGTGTGGCAGTTTATTGTGATGTCTAGCACTGATGCATCATGACGCAGAGATGTAGCATAATATCCCACCCAGTCACATGATCCTGACACTAGGCCGACCTGTCCTAACACTAACCTCTTAATGCTGAGCCCCTAGCGAGGCAGCTGCTAGTACCATTTTTATAAGTCTTTGGTATGACTCGGTTGGGGTTCGAACCTACGACCTCCAGCACCCGAGGTGGACGCTCTCAACACTAGGCCACCGAAGCGGTCGTTTATCTAAGCAATATGTTATTGAATTAAACCAGATCATAAAGCAAGACAATTTTTTTCTCTTACGTTTAGATAGTTCATGTATGCTCAAGGGCCAGACATCGATGTAGCAGCTTAATGTAAGCTCAAGGGCCGTACATCGATATAACTGGCAAATGTATGCTCAAGGGCAAGACATCGATGTAGCTGGCTAATGTATGCTCAAGGGCCAGACATCGATGTAGCTGGTTAATGTATGCTCAAGGGCCAGACATCAATGTAACTGGTTAATGTATGTTAAGATAAGTTAATATCGTATGTATATTCAAGGGTCGCAGTTCATGTAGCTAGTTAATGTATGTTCAAGGTTCGCCGTCCACGTAGCTAGTTAATGTATTCTCAAGGGCCTGCATCTTTGTAGCTAGTTAACGTATGATCAAGGCCCATCCATCCATGTAGCTCAAGGGGCCGAACTCCATGTAGCTACTTGATATATGCTCAACGGCCAATTGATTTATTGCGATATAAATGTCTTCTTCATGGATGGATGGTCCTTGAGTATAATTAACTATCTACATGATGGTTGGCCCTTGGAATACAGTAACTACCTATATGGATGGATAGCCCTTGAGTGTGCATTAACTAGCTAGATGTATGGCCCTTGAGTATACATTAACTAGGTACATGGATGGATGGCCCTCGAATATACATTAACTAGGTACATGGATGGATGGCCCGCGAGTATACATTAATATTCTATATGTATGTATGTATGTATGTATGTATGTATGTATGTATGTATGACATGTCTTTTGCATACATTCACACTGGTAATTCTATCCACTTGCTCATCATCATCATCGTCATCATCATCATCTCCTCTCTCTCTCTCTCTCTCTCTCTCTCTCTCTCTCTCTCTCAATCTTTCGGTTATTTTTTTCACAATGAGAAACATAAAATGCTATCCGTCACAGAAGCTGTAATTTGAACTAGATTTCATTATTTCACCTTCATCTTTCGTTTTATATACACTTTACAGATTTTTATAATTTCACTTAATTTTTCAGTATCTCAAGTGGTTGCTTACTGAGAATGCTCCATCATCGAAGACTTTGTAATTCTTTATATTTGATTTGTTAGAACTTGATTTTTAATCGGCAGCAAATAGGTAGTATTGCGATGGCGTTAACCTTCACAACCACCACCACTACTACTGCTACTTTGTCGGCATGGACGAAGTATAATAACTAAATTGTTATAAATGTCACTATTTGAGGAATTCATCGAAGAAGATTAAATCATCATGGACATATTGGTTAACTGATTTTCTTTTTGTCGGCAAAGTCTTATAAACTTCGCAACTTTTGATAATTATGTGGTGCTTCTTGCCTGAATGTCTGGATTAGATCGTGAATAAAGATTTGACAACAGGGCCAATGCTTCATGATGACAGGCTCAGGCAAGAAAAGGGAACTAAATGGCTCCTTATTTGTGAGGGGTGAACTATGAAAGTTCTTCATGACAATGTTCTGCAATGGCAACGGCAGTCAAAAATACGGAGGAGCATACTACTGCTACATCTTATTGTTGTTGTTGTTGTTGTTGTTGTTGTTGGGCTTAACGCCATTTTTCAGCACACGATAGGCTATACATGGCAGCCAGTATTAATGGTGGAGGAAGAAACCGGGAAATCCCCGGAAAGAACCACCGACCCACGAGAAGCTACTGGCAAGCTTTGTCACATATCCACATTCGCCGAATCCTAGACTCGAACCCACGCAGACAGAGGTGAGATGGTAGTGATCCGTAACGAAGAGCGCTTTAAACCACTCGGCCACTCGGGGCCCCTATTATTATTATTATTATTATTATTATTATCATCATTATTATTATGATTATGATTATTATTATTATTATTATTATTATTATTATTATTATTATTAAACCATTTAATGATAGTGTAATGTGTCGAATTTTGAAGATGTACTGGATCCTAAAGTTTAATAAATTGTGCATTAAAAGTTTGTCATAGTCAAGCCACAGAAAAGTCTTTGAGAAAGTTCACTTTGATATTCCCCTTGTTTCATCTGTGAAACATAAAATTGCCTACGTTTAAGCTTCAGTGGAACTGACCCAGTCATCGTAACGGTATATTGGCAGAGAGTACATTAGAAGTACGACCGTATCTGTTTGTAAAGAACTCCATGTCGTATAATTGATCTTCAAAGTAAAGCTAATTGCATCACATTCTAAGCGGTAAAAAAAAAAAAAAACTGATGAAGACATGATTATTTTGGGAAAAATTTAGGAACAGTTGCTTTCGATTGGTCAGTTAAAATTAAGGCGTACACTTTGGAAGTAACCTAAATTTAAGGTAGCGACTTGGCTCAGAATTCTTTAGTCAGAAATTTGGCTTGTGAGAAGACAAAAGGTTCGACTCCGTGGGAAACCTGAGAATAGAGTTTTCCCTCGTAAAACAAAGTAGAGAAGCCAGATAGCTGTCTTGAAAGGAAAGGACAGGCTATAGTGCTAGGACGCACGATTGTGTGGAAAAGAAACAGAATTAAGGGAACAGTTTTCTATATTCCTCCCTGAGAGAAACCCGACGAGGACAGTCCAAGAGAGAAGTCCGCAAATAGAGAGTTCAGAATAGAAGGGTCAAGAGGAAGAACCAAGCATACACACTAGACGTGGATTACACAAAGTCAAGAGAGAACGACGCCAGGTGATGCAAGACAGGCGTGGACATTGTACTCTTTTCACCACTCGTTACTATGATGAACGAATCCGTAGATTGAACACTGCTATTAAATTCCATTAATGTAAATCGGTTGGATTGTAATTGCAATTTTAGTATATGTACTAATAAATTAAATTTATTTTATTTTATTGTTTAAGGGGGCTCGTATTTGTTTATTTCTTCTCAATAGTCTTGCTTAGTTCTCTGTCGATGTTCTATCTATCTATTCATACTGGGCAATAACATCGAGGGAGGTCATTCCCTAGATAACGATCGCCAAATCATTAACAGAGGTGCACACGCACGTCTCACGTACACCACACCCCACCCACCCACCCCCATTACAGATAGGATCAATGGAATTATTTTATGTTTTTCAAAATTGTGTAGAATGGATGGAGAAAATGCAGATATTAATTTATATGACGAGCATGAATACAAATGCGCATATTGGGCAAATCCGTTTTTACATGAATAAAATTTAGTGTAATTGTATATCTTATAAATGAATGGGAGTGACGAATCCAGTATGCTTTCGCGAATGAAACATCTTAAAAGCCTTCAAAAAAAAAATTATTCAGCTTCTGGCAGTATTTGCTCTTTGTGTTTCCTAAAACAGTGTGAGCCTTCCTATTGACGATAATAAATATAGTAATACCTATTGACGAAAATAAATATAGTAATACCTATTGACGAAAATAAATATAGTAATACCTATGGACGACAATAAATATAGTAATACCTATTGACGATAATAAATATAGTAATACCTATTGACGATAATAAATATAGTAATACCTATTGACGATAATAAATATAGTAATACCTATGACGAAAATAAATATAGTAATACCTATTGACGAAAATAAATATAGTAATACCTATGGTGACAATCATCTTTTACTAGAAGAAGATACTTTCGAGAAAAAAAAAATGATGAAATTAAACTGATGACTGTTCATGATGGGAGTTTACAGTGCAACCATTCAACAGTTTTTGCCCTTGTGTCTGCAGCCCGCTTTATGGTAGGTCAATATTTATATTGTATCGTAAGGGAAAACTCGAAATTTAATAAGAAGAAAACAAAATTTCTTCATTATTACAGAGAAAAGCTACACTTTTTTTTAAGAGAAACAGAAAACAATATCATAGCTAAATTTCAATTTAATCAAAAGCACAAAACATTTATTTTCTCTAACAATTATTATTGGTTAAACTCGTCAATGGCTAATGATAGGATATAACTCCTGAAACACTGTGCTAAATATACGATTGCTTCTTGGTAAAGCGTAGGTCTCTTATTAGAGGTAGAAGCGTGTGAGAACTACGTATCTTAAACGATATGTGTAGCGTGGCCAGATGTCTATAAAATCAGTAGAACCCTGTTAGAGCTGAGCAAAAGTTTGTGATATGTGCTTCTTGGCAGTTAGTGTAATCAGCCGTGAAAGAATTACCTGCTCTATCCTGAATATTAAATAAGACAGGATCACTACGATTGTTTATATCAAATACGGAAATCAAAAACTGGAACTCGTTTATTTTTTATTCAAAGAACATTTGACAATTTTCAGACTCAGTAATAAATTATGTGGGTGACTTTTACTATCTCCGTATTTAGTGTTAAATAACCTATTCATAATTACTTGTATACGTGATAGACTGAATGCTTATTCGAAATGGATCGAATGCCTTTTTGTTATGGATTGATTGTCTATTCTTGATGTCCTGAATACCCAAACCTATTTAAAGTATCATACAGGTTTATGAAAGTTTTGTAATCCCCGTCTTGCTTTGATAAATGTTTCTTCTATTTTTAATATGAGTTATCTATAAATGGAACACCCACCCCACACCCGGTTCACAGTTTATGAAGAGACTGCTACTTAAAAATACCCTATGGTCAAGTAAGCTCAATGTATGGTACTTAATTGTACAGAACTCTCAATGCATATACTACTTCTGTTACACTTTGTTAGCTGTCGAAATTATTTAGATCTCCCGTTCTCTCCCAAAATATCTGCAATCGGATAATAAAGAATTATCCGAGGATAGCTGGTATGATATGATACTCCTGATATGAAATTGTGAATGGTGGGTGGATGATGCACATATAAATGGGTAAAAACGTGAAACTATTGAAACGAAGGAAGTGTCAATAGCACAAGCACGTCTACACCACTTGTTTAGATAAAGTATGCCGGATTAATAAAACTACAATACATTCACTCTCAGACACGAAAACTGTTGTCTGAATTATCAATAACATAACATAATTAAGAAACCTTTAATCCAAAGAAATATACCATAGATCTAAAACAATTTAACATAATCTGTAATAATTGTTGTTGTTGTTGTTGTTGTTGTTATAGGGTTTAACGCCATTTTTCAGCACAAGATAGGCTATACATGGCGGCCAGTATTAATGGTGGAGGAAGAACCCTGGAAAATCCCGGGAAGAACCACCGACCCACGAGAAGCTACTGGCAGGCTTTCTCACGTACCCACGTTAGCCGAGCCTGGACTGGAACTCACGCAGACAGAGGTGAGATGGCAGTGATCCGTAACGGTCAGCGCTTTAGACCACTCGGCCACTCGGGGCCCCTGTAATAATTGTAATATTTGTACTGATCATGAATGGAGATATATTAATGATTAAAATTAATACTTGATCGATAATGGCAATGAAGAACATATAACTGTACATCAGAGTTTTGGAAAACTTACTCCAGCCAAAGTGGTAATTATTCAGACAATGTTATAAATATGGTGATGGCACACTTGAATCATGGGGACATTTATCAGATGGGACATTATTTCTTTCTGACATATAGCAAAAGGGTTTTAGTAGATGAAATATATAGCGCAAATCAGATCTTATGTGATAAGTATATAGGTGATGAAGTGCAAAACAAAATAAGAATGAAGAAGTTTGTTTCCACTGTTTCCAAGCACTGTAAAAATATGCCAAAAATGAATAGTGATTAGTGATATGACAATAGAAGCAGGTAGCGTAGTAGGCAAAAATGACATTTCTAAAAGCTGGAAAGGTTTCTAACTAGGAATAATCAGTTAACGATAGATCACCAAATAGATAGACCACAAAAAGAAATATATTGCAACACCCCGTGTGTTATATCGAAAAGACCAGAGTTCAGGAGGTAAAAATGATTTTTATTAAATAATAAAGGTGAGATAGAACATGCTTTTCAATCTCGCATAGTGACTTTACATAAACACAGTGTCTGTCACAACACTATCAGCTTCTGATAATTTAGAGTAGACTTGTTTGTCTAAATGCCAAAAGACAACGTTAGAATACACCATATTATGGTAAAATTAATTCTATTATTAAATTCCTGTGTATATTAACAGCTAAATGTATTAGAGTGACTGTAACACATTCTGTCATAGTAGTGTGATCTCAATGGAAAAATAATTTTAGTGCTAGTGTGCTTGAGCTGTGTGGTGGGAGATAGCAACGGCTTTATAAAGAATTACTATATAATAATTATAAGGCATTTAAATTCAATAGCAATCATGTAATTAATCTATTTAAAATTTCTCATAACAATTTGATTCAGTTTTGGGATTTTAAAGTGCCAAAGTTAATATCGGTTATGTAAAAATATATAATTGATGCTTTTAGAATACATGGCCGAAATTCTTTTCTACTTAGATGTCCATACTTTGTCGCTGTGACAGCTATCTGCCAGTGCACCGTCTGCACTCATATTTATAAACTCCTATTCACGTCACATGACCTTAGTTAGCCAATCAATGTTTGTCCTTCTCAGGGCTAGCCATGGCGGTAACCAAGTCAACTGTTCAAACTGCAAAAAAAAAAAAAAAAAAAATCCCTCTGAACACAAAATTTAGACTGAATTAAGTTGTCCTCTCAACGTCCGTGGTGTGCATTTTTACTTTTAATCTTATTTGTATATTCATACCTATGATTACGAAGAACTGAACGAAACGGATAAGTGAATTTCGATGCGAATCGAGAGAGAGAGAGAGAGAGAGAGAGAGAGAGAGAGAGAGAGATAGAGAGAGTACAACGTACTGATGATGCAGTGGGTCGTAATACGGTTAGAAATAATCCCATTCAAATGCATACTATTTTGCACATTAAAGTAAAATAACAAGCTCTACATAACCAAGAACTTACAATAATGAACAGTAACATTAGTTCTAATTATTGTTCAACAAAATTCTGACAAGAGAAATGTGATTCTTCGGCTGGGCACATTGATTCCATCTTTATCCTGCATCTCCGCTGTTTCGGTAACAAAACTCCACCGGATGGTTGAAGTCACTAATTTATGGACTAACATCATATTTCTGGCTTTGATATTCCAAAATCATGGGAGGTAGGATAATTCATTTCCTAAACTATTCATGAGAAATTCCAGCACGACACAAAATGGTCCAAAATGGAAATGGGCACAATAACGGCTAATATGCGAACTTCTTTCCACTTGATGTTCCAGGGTTTGTAGAACTGTTGATGTCTTTAGATGAATTCCTTGACGAATTCATTAATACTCATGACAACAGCGTGACATTACGAGGACCAGAGCAAGGTTTTATACTCACGTTTAGTATAAAACACAGAGTACACATTTTTGAGAGATGCAGACGGCGATCGAAACAATGGTGGGTGGGTGTCATACGTTCAGGAATTGACGAAGTAATTTACGCGTGGTAGATGTTTTCAGTGACAGATAAAACTTACATGATCAAATATGCCAAAGTCTCGTAGGTCAAACATCATCTCAGATCTCAACGTTTAACATCAAATAATCTTCACACATTAATTGGACTCTGTTTATGCATGCAAAACTCCATTCACAATACTATTAAGATATGACAACATAGTGAACTGCATCATGTTTTTCTGATTTTGTCTCATGTTTTTACATTATCATTATTAGTATTATTATTGGAAAAGGAATGTAGTGTCTAGTATTTTGGTTTGTTGAGTTATGTATTACAATATGAAGGTAAACACTATGTAAATTTTAAGGATAAAAACGGGGAATGTCCTGTAATCCCAAACGTAGAGCAAGAAATGAAACATCCAAACATTTATATTTGGTCAGTACTGTTGCTGGATTTGGTTTATTTAATTTTTTTCATGTAGTTTGCTATTGTTTATCCTTCTTGATGCAACATTAACAAGTTTGATAATAACTGAAAATAATAGACCAAGTAGTAATAGAACAACCAATACGACATATTCAGATAAAAGGGAGAGAACAAAAAAAAAAAAACAAAAGAAAAAAACCCAACTTGGTATGCTTTGTATGATTTTGGTTAAATTGCGGATTCCTTTTTGGATAACTAAAGCAAATGGTTGGCAATGTTTGTATTCTTTGTTTGAATTTGAATGACTCTGTGTTGTCTTTGTCTTTAACTCATCCTTCACCAAGTCCTGAATGACTTGTTCTAAAACCTAAAGAAACAGATTTTTACAAAATTTGAATTGTTGAAGCAAGAACTGCTGCTAGCATACCTAAATCTGTACAATCAAAATCTAAGCAATTGTTATACATTTTTTGAACAGTTATTTTAAACTTTAGCCCAGTGGAAAGTTTTTCTGTAATTTTTAAATGTAGTTTTGTAACATTTTTGCAAAGTTTTTACAGAATCTGTTAAATGTCCAGTTATTTGTGCTGGTTTGTTTTCAGTCTTTTATAACAGGTCTTGCAAGTTAACTTTGTCAGTTGCAACCGTTTCTTTGCTATACCTCTTTATTTTCTCTGCTATACATTCAACGTCTAATTTCATATCATATGAATATGACTACTTCAACAACATTCACATAACCTCTTAATTCTCTTTCTTCTAGCAGTGTAAATAATTCTTTAACACTTTTCTTTTTCATCAATAAAGTTTCTACCGGGTATATTCCTTGATGATAGCCCCGTATGGTTTACGTATTTATTGATATAAATCAGTATTTTTAATATACTAATTCGTTTGTTTTAGCCAAAACTTTCTTTCATCTCTATTTCCTCAGGATTTCTTACGTACGTTTGTTAAACAGCTGGTCTAAAATAGGTTGTCAAGACGTGGCTTCACTATTTACATTACCTTCTCTTGAAGAGCCTAGAGAGCTGATCAATTTTGTATTGGTTCTTTTTCTACTTCTTGGTAACACAATGTTCCACGATTAATTTTTAAAAGGGATTTAATTGATTTATCTATGTGTAGATCGTGGTTAGCAAATTCTTTACATTAATCAATTCTTACTGCAGATATAGGAGTTTTAAAAAAATGGACGAGAATAAAAATTAAAGCGACATATAATATATTTGTGAATGAATGGTCAGCAAATAGTCGTTAACACATATTGTCATACCAGAAGTTACGTATCTAGTGAATAAAACCTTTAACTATCAGTGATTTAGACAAATTACAGAAAGAATTAAAATATTTCTATACGACATCAAATGTAATAAGATAATTTACTGGGTTTCTTTCATGTAAGTTCGGGTTAACTCTTTCAGTATTATTTCATCTCGTAATAACATCCAAGCATTCCAATTTCAAGATGGAAGGAAAAGGATAGACAAAATAGAAGAAACTCCAGCTAAATAAATGTGTATTGGCTGTTTTTGGTCAATGTTTGTATTCCAATTACAACATCTACCACTAGTATTGCTGGTGCAAGAATATATAACGTGTTTATACCATTAAAACAGCAAAGAAGTCTATAACGTATATGATTCAAATCCCCTCACTAATAAAACTAGCGTAATTATGGACCTGTTTTGTTAGAATTTCATGTCCGTTGTATTTCAAAAGTAAAAGCAGTTTCTCTATTGATTTTGATCTGGTAACATACAATATACACCTGTTATGGGGGGACCTGTGTAAGACTTATTCACCTGTTATGGGGAGACCTGTGTAAGACTTATTCACCAGCACCTTCGGGGTTTGTAAAGTTGAACTACCTACGGTAATAGTTGATTCGTAATGCATCGAATATTTTCAGCGTTGTATACCTAATGTTTTGATATAATGCTGATAAAAGTCCAACACTGGTTAATTGAATTAGTTTGACATTTTCGTTATTGTTATATCGTTGTTTTATGTGTTCATTGACGAATTTTTGTTTGTTCTTTGTTTTTGTTATACCATTTTAACTTGCTTTTTTCCACAGTTTGTTTTTGGCAACGTTTACAGTAGCTGCATGTTTTGCAGAATTCAGTTACTACTTTTTCAGTTTTACATTTTTTACACTTTTTTGCTTTGAGATATTCGTACTACCTTTATTTTAATGAACTTACTCGCATTCTAGTACTGTCGCCTTGCAACATAAATTCAAGTCAATAATAGATCAAGACAAAGGCTTTCTCCATGTATTTGTAATGTTTTGAAATAGGTTGAAGGCAGACAAGAAAAAATAAATTAAAAAATGTAATTTCACAAAAGACGAAAGATTTGCATAGAGTCGATTATAGAAAACAAATTAGAAAACGTTCATAGGATTTATAAAGGGCCAAAGCTGAATGATTAAGACCGGAACAAGTAAAATCAGTCTTCTAATCCTGAGACTGAAACAAAAACAAATTATGCAAGAAACACTGCAGAAATCAGTGAATGAGAGTCTTTCGCAGATGATGAAGTCAGTCATGAACGACTTCAAAGGATTCATCGATGGAAGAATCAAAGACCAGGAGCCAAAGATGTCAAAGCAGTACCAGGATCATATTCTAAATCTCGAGAGCCAGTGCAAAACTCTGGAAATGCTAGCGAAAGTTCTTGGGAAAACGATTACCAGTCTATCCGAGGAAAACAATGTAAAGTCCCCGTAGCCATAAAATATCCCAAAAGGAATGAACAATATAATCGCAGAAACAACATAGATGTCGCGGGTATCGACGAGGAAAAAAAAAGAGTCCTGCACAGATGTTTACCGATGTCATTGCTAAGGCCGTAAATATCCAGATTTCCGTTGACGACATGGATATTGCACATAGATTGC
Organism: Megalonaias nervosa; assembly: GCA_016617855.1. Taxonomy (NCBI): domain Eukaryota; kingdom Metazoa; phylum Mollusca; class Bivalvia; order Unionida; family Unionidae; genus Megalonaias; species Megalonaias nervosa. The sequence continues at coordinate 91,891 of JAECUM010009012.1, forward strand.
CCAGTAGAAACAAAGCTGTAGCAGGTCCAAATCCCATCATGGTGAAGCCAAGTATTAGAGTTAGGAGAGATATGCTAATTAACAGGACAAAGATTTTGACAAACTGGAACCAGAAGGGGGAGATAATCGATGATCTCTGTATATAGGGAACATTCATTTTCTGGAATAATTGTTGAACCCACTGCAACATCGAGGCGACCTGCTCGTTCAACTGCAAAATTTATCCCACGACTACTGGGAGGGACAGAGTGTTGTTTTGACGTCGAGGACGACATAGGTGCGATGTTGGAGAGCCACATCTCAAAATGTCACTAACTACTAACTTTCTTTGCAGCACTATGCAATCAACCTTGAATATGGCTGAATGTTAAGCGATCAGCTAGAGGACTCGAGCGACATACATATATAATCGTATGCAGCAATATGGGTTCAAATTATGGGACGTGCCTTTATATATTAGAACTGTTCTGAAGTTTGATTTGTTTATATTGTCTTTTTAGCATGCAAATATTTGATGTATTTATCTACGATTGATCCTCCAGCTTCATGTATACATCTTAAATGGTTTCTATATGTCTATGAGCGCCCCACTCCTCTGTTTCTCAGATGGCATTCCGCCAAGTTTATTACTCCATTAATTTAGGATTGCTTGTTGTTTTGATTTATATTAAAGCTATAAAGTCTGTCATGAATTGAAAAAAGAAAGATATTACATCTTTGGAAAAATATGCACAAATTCCCCACCCCCATTATCTTCGTGTCTCCCGCGCGGGTATTTATAGCTATTTGTATTTCCCGTTATCAATGCGTTGATTTCAGTTTGTCTATGGTTTCAATGATACCAAAATTCGTATAGCAGAGGTTCTGAAGCTATTGGGGAGGCGATACAGATTAGACTTGTAGTGTTAGCCTCGCCACCCATCAATTGCTAGAAAATCACTTGGGTAAGAAATTTTAAATCATTAAGGTTGATCTCGGCAACCTTCTCAATACAGCATGGCCACCCGTGGGTTAAGAACCACTGTGGCATAGGCTGTAAAGAGTCATACATAATTCCCCGCCTCCTTATTCCATCCTCTCTGTGTCCCCCCTCCTCTCCTTCAGCAATTTTCTTAGCTCCTTTCCCATTTCATGTTCATTTTAGGTCAACCGAGTGTAAAATAAAAATACACGTGAACTACAAGCAACTAAAGAAAGGTATTCATGGCCATAGTCAAAGAACATTTTTGCTAACTATATCGAAAGTAATATGGAAAGTGCTCTTCCCACCCCCATTTTTTTTTCAAACTACAAAACTAAAATTAAACCTTTCATAAGAAATGAACGATCCTTAGTCGCTTTCATCAACTGTGTCTCTTGAAGCCTCTCTTTCTTTTCTTCCTCTTTTTTATGTTTCTTTTCCCTCCTTATGTAGATACGCTGCAAAGGAAGATATTTTCTTTTAAACCCAATATATGCATTTTTCCTCTAACACATATGTTATGTATTAGGTGTGGCGGTTTTCGCACCCAACCTCATCTTTTGCTTCACTCCTCCACTTTCGTAGATCTGCTTCTTCCTGCTCTTGTTCACGTTTTGCCTTGTCACGTAAGGAAAAGGTTTGTAGAACAGTAATGATTCAAAATATAATTAAGATAGCAACCTAAAATGTACAAAGACTGTGGGGAAACAAAAAAGATGAGGAACGAGATTTTCAAATGGATTCGTGATAAAGTGTTAGATATATGCTTTTTACACTTAAACGCACCCTGGAAACGATATCCAGCGTCTCTGGAAAGTGAATAGAACTACGAAACTTTTTAATACGTTAATAGTAAAAGTAGTAGCGGACGTAGCGATTCTCTTGGATTCTAAATTTCAACTAAGGATAAACAGTTCTCACGAATTGTTGAGTGGAAGAATTATTTTAGTAAAAGGAAATATTAAAGATTTAAATATCACTTGTATAAACGATTATGGACCAAATACTAAGTACCCTGGTTGTTATACATAAGTTGGACGAATATAGAGGGAAGATTGAAACAAAATACTTATTATTGGTGGGGACATTAACACCGTAATCCATCCTACTGTGGATGAGAAGGGGACAACATGAAGTTAAAACGAAAGACCAGAGAGATTTTAAGTAACTAAAAATATAGTCTTATTGATGTATGGCGTAATATTCATCCATAGGAAATACAATTTCCATGACACTCCAGTAATGTTCCTCCAATATTCAGTCGACTTAATTTTTTGTATTTCTCTGACAAGCTAACAAACAATGTTTTTGAAAGCAAAATTATACCATCTATTGGTTGAGATCACACGGCAGTTATATCTGGCTTTGAACTTTTTAAAGATAAACGCGGTCCATGATACACTAAAGTGAATAATATTCTTCTCTTTGACGATGAATACAAACACGCCGAGATAATTGGAAGGCAATTATTCAAATAAATATGAACGGAAAAGAGAAAAGAAACAGAGAGAGAAAGAGAAATATTGAAGTTAATTATGAAAATAATCCAAGTAACACATTTATTTATACGTGGATATTTGCTAAAATGTCCTTCCATTGAAGATTTACGCTCGATTCTCTGTGATCGATACGACATTGAAAATAACTGGTGGCTTTATCAAAATAAATTTAATACGATAGAAAGAACTAGTCATCTCCAAAAATTCCTAGTTCTTAGAACAAAAAATAAATTTAGATTTTTTTCCCCAACATTATGTAAACTTCATTATAGTATAGTTTATAGTATGGTACCTCTCTCTCTCTCTCTCTCTCTCAATCCAAGCATAATGTTATACACATTAAAGCACACACTGTGCTTAACTTACATACCACTTCATGTATGTAATTTTTTTGCGCAAAATAAAGATTTTGTTTTAAAAAAAAGCAAAAACAACTTCTCTGATAATTATTACCTATCAGAGAAAGGAAGAATTTGTTTGTTAAGTTTATGTTTTGCTGTTGTGAGTAGTAATAGGTCTACATAGCGACGTCAAGAACCCGTTCTAAAACAGCCAGCAGATCGTCAGCTAAATTGTACTAAAGAAATGGCCTGAAATGTTACTCTAAATTTCCACATTAAAAAATCAGTAAGACAAATAGCATAATCAACACTATTTATCATGCAACTCTTAATTAGGCTCTTAATAAAGTCAGTGTAAGTATGATTCTGAAGAAAAAAAAACTGATAAAATTTACAATAGATTCGCCAAGAAATATGAGTTTTGCTGAAATCCTTAAGCTAATGATTCAAGTTTTTCATTAATAGTTATTTTATTAACTTTATTATAGCACACTAGCTCATACCAGGCAAATTAATTACGTTGTTTAAGGTAAATAAATCAAGGTAAATAAACGAATGTTAATGAACCTAAGGATAAATTACCTTTTACTGTTAAAAGCAAACCCCAAACAGTTAGTTAAAAGATCCTACCAAGAGACAATAAGAGAGACCAACAGTGGGACCTAAGGCTATGCTTAAGTCTTGTCTATTTGACACATATCTATGGGCAATACAATATAAATGCTTCCAACCGCACCACCTTTATATCCAATAATTCAAAACTGAGAGTGGTAATAGTTTTTAGTTACAAAAAAAAAATAATGAAATTAAATATAATTTAATTAAAGAGACATAAAATTACGGAAGTGTTTGAAAGAAAAATAAAAATAAAGGGGCATTTAAGGTTTAAAGTGGATCGTGATTAGTATGGCAGCTGCAAGTTTAAGAGTTAAAGGAAATGCTACAGGATTTACAATTAACTAATTTGTTGCACTTTAGGTTAGTTAGTTTGAGGATGTGCTTCCAGAGATAAAATCGTTTACCATACAGTATTTAGATAGGATGAAATAGTTACTACGGCTACTTTAAAACTAGATTCAGCTGATGATATGGTGAGCAAAGCAGGAGCTGTTGATGATATTAATCATGAAGAATTTAATTTGATAATTATATAATATAACAGATACAAGGAAATAATGGATGCAAAAGAAATAAAATAAAAACAACAGATAATCAAAATATCGAGGGATTAAAACTACGTTTTAGGAGGAGATAAAAACTTAAGAGAAAAGAAAATATTTAGAAAGCCGCATTAAAAAGTCTGCACTTGAACTTACGAGTTATAGAAATAAAAGAGTTACACAGCAAATGGTAAATCATTAAGTGATGGATCTATTTAAATTTATGTTTTATAAGTGACTACATATATTATTGTAGGGGGACAACCTGAAAAGGAAATCAATTTCACTAATCCAATTGATGGCAGAGATGGAAAATTATCCATTTCAGTACACTGAATAGATTTTG